>JAIUND010000054.1:0-141908 GCA_034699125.1 Gisinianus flammeolus | reverse complement strand
AGCGGTGGAGTGTCTATACATGCACTTCACTGCCTGTCCAGGTAATGAAAGCTCTCACTATGAATAAGTGAGGCTGGCAGTACCGGATACTGTACAAATACCTTGACATATCTCAAAACTATGCATTTATATAATAATATGTTGGAGTCATCAAATAGTCGTATGTGCTTGTGTGTGTGAATTTCATTTTACGTCCTTTTGTGTACTTTATATTGTCCATTAAGAGAAATGACCCTTTTTTTATTTATAACGGTTCAACTCTCCTCCGTCATCACTCATCGTACATTGTACGTCGTAAATAAAATTGAAATATGCAGACTGCTGATTGTTTCTTGGGATTTCATGTGAGTTTCGTAATTTGATTGTTAGTTGAAAATTGAGCTGTTAATTTTTTTTTCTTTGATTTAACTTTGTCATTTTACATTTCCCTGTTCACAAAGTTTGAATAGAAGAATTAAAGGGAATCCTAATGAAAACGAAAAGGAATGATGACGTCATCTCATATATTATGTACATGATGAATGTTGAAAGTGCACACAGAAAAATAAAATGAAATTGAACTGAGCTTACATAATTTACTTTGGCTTTGTCATTTAACTCGTTTTTGGTCGTTGGAGTCGGGAGCGAGAAGAACTTAATTAACTAAAATGTTTTTTCAAACAAGTTGATTACACGAGCAGACAGAGAAAGTAGAGAAAGAAGTGAAAGGAAGCTTTCAAAACTCATTCAAAACTCAAGGAATAACTTTGTCAGCTTTTCTCATTTCTGGTTTTGTAATATGATATGTTTGAGCTTTTCCCTGCCCCCTTTTCGTCGTCGTCGTCGTTCATACTTTTCCCAATTTGCTCTTTTAATTGTTCTCCAGGACGACTTCTTGATTTTCGATTTCAATTCCATTTCATCTGAAAAGGAAATGTACCTATATTTGCTATAATAAGTACATTTTTAACTTACTCATTGTTATGTAACTAACGACAGGAAAAGTTCAAAATATGGAAATATTGAGAGTTGGAATGAAAGGGAAAATGAAGAAAGAAATATTTATTGGAAAATCTTCTTTCTACTTCATACTTTTAGGTTGTGGTGTTTCAGATTTCAATACAAGGAGGAAAACATGCATTAATTCTATAAATTATATAGGAAATTGCTTTTAAAAGAGATGCTACATGCTACCATTTCTGGATTCATCATACATATCTAGTTTTTTGTGTGAGCAGTCTGGTGAAAGTTCTATCGATCGAACAATTAAAAAACACTGACTGTGGGATTTGGGTTAATTTTTTGTTCTCTGACTCCAAGATATTTCCATATCCTACAAAGTGAAGGATATAGCAAAGAAAAGTACAGATTTTATTGTACGCATCTCCATTTTTTCACGAATCTCTTCACCAAACGTACACATAAAGAGCATTTGAGCAGTCCATGGACAGGGAAATGGGGGGAAGAAATTGAGGTTTATTTCATTTCCATCCATAAAATTCATGTCTATGCAGACATTTCCATTTCTGGTTCTTATCCATTGGACTTGGATGATTTTAAGGTCATTTCATATCCTGTATCGTCTTCACAAAGTCAAATCATAAATCTCTCAATGTGAATCCGGGAAATGTTGGTTGTTGGAGAGGCAAAGTAGTCCTGACCCCATTTGTGTTTGTTACGTGCATATTCCTTACGTTAAAACTTGTATCGCTAAGCTTGAACCATACAATCATCATAGGAAAGTCAAAATCCAAGAGCCAGATGCATGATTTTAAAAATAAAAATTTTGATTGTCCAAGTTTCGGAAATTTTTAATCTTCAACTGGTACCAGGATTCTGCAGGACTAACAAGGAATATTTGATGGAATAGCTTAATTTCCTCTGTATGTAATCAATTGAATTCTATCGATCGACACGCGACTCCAATCGCTATCTTCCAAATATCTGTACATACATAAAAAAAAAATGACACAGGAATCCCACAAGAATGATGATTGTATTGATTGTGAATGGTTGAGGATGATGAAGGGCGGAAGAAGAAAAGAAAAGGAAAATACAATTGAGAATTCAATAGAATCGAAGATAAAGGGAAGAAAAATTCGAACGTAGCTCTCACTCTCTCTCCTTCTCATCTAAGAAATTTCAGCTTGGCATTGTGGCCTTTTGTCAACAACTATGACAATACACGATACAGATACAGATAGATGTAACAAAAAGAGAGGAGAAAAAAAACGGTGAGGGTTGAAACCCGAGAATTCAAAGGCAGAGCCGAAATACTCAGAAAGAGAGAGAGAAAGAGAAAGAGAAAGAGAGAGAGTGAGTGAGAAAGAGAGAAATAGCTCAACCGCGAACGAACCTGAGAAAATACAGATAGAACCTAAATCTGATTCTGATTCTGTCTTCTGTCTCTCTCTCTTTTTGTTCATGAATCTTCTGGTTATGGATTTTGGATTCGAGTCTCTTCACTCCAAATTTCCAGATGCACCTGAAGAAACTCCATAACAATGAAATTTTTTTTACCAGTAGTCAGTAGCACTCGGACCTTTTTCTTTTCTACTTATCAACCTCATCATCATTGTAAAATTCACTTGTAGTTGTAGTTGTAGTTGTGACTTTGTACCCAATTCTTTTCCCTCAATACAAGATTCATGTCATTGATAATCTCTTTCTTTGCCTCATCTCATATATACAATCGACAATGCACAATGTACGATACGATAGTTTTCTCCTATATATATCTTTCTCTTTTCACTCGGAATAGACTCGATAAACTCCAAACTCAAAACTGGATGTGTCACACGGCTCTCTGCACACACTTTGAACACTGAGTCCAATGATAAATCCAAGATCAATCAACTCAACTCAACTCAACTCAACTCAACTTTGACATCAAAATCAAAAGTCTACATTTTCCGTTCTCTCTATGAACGATATGTTTTAAACTATGTACTTTTTTTTTGTAGACTTGAGAGAAAGATTGATCATTGCCATCGTTCTAATTAACCTGAGGGAAAGAGTCCAAAGTCCTCACATTTATTGAAGAGTGGGATGGGGTGACGTAGCCCATTAATAAGATAAATTGGAGTCATATAAAAGATGAAAGGGAAGGAAAAGGTCTCTTCATCTAAATGTCTTGCACTTTGCTACATCATCTTTCATCTCATCCTCCGTACACAATTTCGTCATGGGGTTACATGGGATTTGTTACAAGAACCTGAGAGCGAGTATTTTTTTATTCTTTTTTTTTATAGATATTTCAGAAGAAAAAAAGGAAATGACACGGGCAATAGAAAAATGCTGACTTGCTTATATGTTGGCAGTTGCCGATGCAGTCTAGTGTCTTGTTGTGCTGTGCTGTGTAGTCAATTGTAAAAGAGAAAGTAAGAGAGAGAATGGAGAACGGCCTAGTAATCGACAGATACGCACGGATCCCAATATGCGAATCTCAAACCCAAAACCAAATCCAGTCTTTTGTATGGATTGTCTGATATCTTTTGTATACATATCTTCAGACCAAAGATAAAAAGTAACCACCCGGACAAAGACGAGAAAAAGAAAGGGAAAGGCAAAAAGAAAAATCAGAGATTGATATCACTAGAAAAAATTGAGTTTTATTTTGCACTTTTCCCCTCCAAAAAAACGAATTTATTAAATTACGCACATTTCTTCAGAGAGAGTTACCAAATCGGCAGCAGCAGCAGCAGCAGCAGACAACTGTACAATGCGGAATGGTGTGAAAGGATGGGAAAAAACATGGCCAACATCTGACTACATACCTGACTAATTTCCCCTGTACCTCAATCCATTTTTTCCTCTGCGATTTTTTACGATTTGTTTTATGGATTAAAAGTACTTGGAATTTACAAGTGCAAAATATCTCCTTCTCAATTAGAAATAGAGCAAAAGATGTTTCCAACACACACTCGTGAATTTGTTTATAAATTAATCAATACAAAAGTACGCCATGAGCGTTTTTTCGCCACATTATTTACTCACCAAAGTGCACTGGGGCTCTTGGATTCTCGGAAATTTGTGACTGAATTCAGTCTCTAGTATTAATTTTCACTCAAGGAGTTATAATATCATTAATATCTGTAAATCAGTACAGAGTTTCTCTTCTGACGCGTTGTTTTTAAAAAAGTCTAGGCAAAATTTGTGAAATGAAAACGAGAAAATGTCTCCGGCTTAACTTCCATCTTAATGACATTCAAGTAATGAGGAGTTTGTTTACATTTGGTATGTACCAAAAACATGATGCTAAAACATGGTTACTATTTGAGAATCTGGACGGGGTCATCATGATCTGTTTTACACTCATTTCCATTCAAAGTATGGAAATAAAAGAAATAAATCAAACCGAGTTGAAATTTTGACATGATTTCGTGTGAGAGTTGAAAAGGGGAAAGAGAAAAGAAGAATCGAGAATGGAAATGGAAGGGGGGAAACAGAAAATTGAAGATGAAGATTAAGATAGATTTTTTCTGCCTAGAATTCCTCTACCTAAATTGTATAATCTAGATTCTCAATGTGCTTGGCAAATACAAGAGAGAGAGAGAGAGAATGAGAGAGAGAGAGAGAGAGGAAACACGGGAAAAAAACTAAAAGACGGATGAAAAATTGATTCGTAGTCACCATTGGAACTCCTTGAATTGATCAGCATCACCAATGAGAGTCTCTTGAGATTTCCTCCAGTAATTCCTTCGCAACCCCATCAATTGTGTATGCTTCGTCATCCTCAACTTGATCATCGTCTTCATCTTCATTTTCCCCCTCAACATGCACATGGTCCTTATAAACCAATACCCAATACGAATATCATGTATCTCATACTTTCATCCCACAGTTGTTACGGATATTTCCCACTCACACTCACACTCACACACACACACACACACACACACACACACACACACACAGAACTCCAAAAAAATTCCGCAAAGGGCATACAAAACGACCAAGATGAAGAAGAAATAGAAAAGATGAAGAAAAGAGGAAGGAGAGAAATTCAAGTCAAAATCAATAACCCAGAAGAATCAAAAACCCCCAAAATGAGAACGACCAACTTTGCAACTGTAATCTGTAATGTATTATCAAATGATGATGATGTAGGTAGTTTGGAGTATTTGATACAGATTGATCTCATGGAAAATACACAGATAGATATAGCAAAACCAAAATACATGGAGAATCTTATCCACGATATAGCCATATGAAAAACCACGAGACTATTATTTGTTAATACTCGGATATAGAAAAGTTTAGTGGGTAATTTGCATGGGCATTGCTTTTTCCCGATTGCTCAGAGATTCCGATTGGAATTCTCCACTACATATTGTGACAAAATACATTTTACCCAAGTGGAAAAGAGAAGAGGAGGAGAGAAAGTATTTTACCTACAAACCTACAAAGTAGAAAGTACAAAGGGAAAGTGAATATGGGAGTGTAACTATGTATGTGGAGTGCAAGAACGTGGAGCATGTGTCTACTCTCCATTTTCAATGTAGAATTTGGAGCACTATCTCTAAAGAAATGTACAGCCTCACTCCCGTATTCCCTTTTTCATCCCTCTTTCCCTTTCTCTCTTTCTCTCTCTCTCTCAGTCTCTCTCAAAACAAACTTCAAGTCAAGATTCCCAGAGATTCAAGATTTATCACAGGGTTTCAAATACACTTGGTCATGCACTACATTTTAACTGGAGATGAGATCAGATATTGTGCTTCTGACATGTTATTGAGCTCCAGTGAATGATTGTCTGTCAGAATCTGCATTTATGAGAGTTTTTCAGCCGTGTGTACATGTATCCACGTGCTCCCCCCATTTGATGATTTGATCTCTCCCTTTCCCCATGCATCCTCAATGTACTTTTTTGTACCCACAATGTTAAATATACAGACACGGTGAAAAAACGTCTCGTCTCATCTCATCATTGGAATGGAATAACGAATAACCACTGCACTCAAAGGGATGTGAATGAAACGAAAAGGTAGACAAGCCATTGAAATTTTATTTGTATATAGCGTAAAAACGATTAAACCACACACACACACACACACTAACCATTTCCTATCAATTTATTATAATGTATAGCTCACGAAAATTAATTTTTTTTGATGATAGTTAATCCAGTGAGTGTTGCAGAGCTGCATCAAACTACGTACATATTTACATGCTTACACGAAAAGTCGAAAAATAATTTATTATGTGAGGATAAAATCCTTTTTATAAAATGCAAAAATACTTGACAGTGAAATTGTATGAACGTGTGTATAGGTTAGTTTCTTCTTGGTGTTCTTTGGTGTTGGTCTTTTTGAATTTGAATTTAGAAAATAACATTTCAATTTTTGATTGGATTTTATTTTGTAGTGGTTGGGAGAGTTGGTTTTTCCTTTTTTCTCCCCATCATGTGTATCCGTTATAAAATAAAATATCCCTGTACATTTTTGAAACATCTATGCATACGCAGTGCATTGTAGAGATCAATTGCTCATAGCACGTTAGAAAATCCGAGTATGTTTATATAAATTGAACGTCAAGGGGTTTAATCCCAATCACAAAGAGACGCTGTAGGGAGAGGATAAAAGTTTTATCCGTATTATGTAAAGGAAAAAAAAGGCTTTCATAATTTTTCCCCATTGGCTTTCCCTTTCCCTTTGGCCATATTCTACCTTTAACATCTCCTCGACGTCGACTGCACAAAGTCCAGAGTGCAGAGTACCCACAAACACAACTACAACCTCAAGAAAAACCAAACGAAAAACCACTAAATGTTCGAGTAAAGAGTAAACCTAATGACCCAGTTCTAACGTTTAAACCATGAGAATAGGGAATATTTGAACCATGGCCAAAAAAACTGTTATTGCAATTGGGTTCTCCTTTTTTCATCTGTCTTTCTCTCTCTTTTTCGTTGAGTCCCCAAATCCAAATACAATTCCAAATCCAACCAAACCAAACCCAAGTAAAGTAAACTACCTTGCAAATCTCTTTGATTCCTGTGGTGTAATCTTGAGTTGTTGAGTCGTGACTCGTGTAAACACTCTAATGGCTGTAATAAGTTGAATTCCCAATCCTCACAATTTCTCATCTTCTATTCCCCATTTCCAATTTCCCCATTTTATTACCATGTTGTGGGAAGATGAAAGAGAGAGAGGGAGAGAGAGAGAGAGAGAGAGAGGAGTCTTGTGATGAGTCTGTTGCTGACTACATGTCCATGTAAATGTCCTAGATGAAACAACAAATGATCCAAAAACACACACTCCCTTTCTCTCTCTCTCCCTCGCTCTCTCAATCTTTACCTTTCATTCGGAAAGGAAAGTAAACTACGTAGAGAAATGACTTGCTCAAATAAACATTTCACTTCCATCTTTCCCTTTACTTTACATATTTGAAATATCGACAATCTCGTTTTCGGCGAAAGGTAACGAACCATCAACATCATCATACAAATACAAATGCAGATTCAAACGGGGTGATTGGTCTTTCACTTTTTAAATTCTCAATTTTCAGTTTTTCAAGACTCCCCAACAGATTTCCAAAATGTTTCATAAAGGAGCAAGAAATTTTATTTATTGTTTGTGTTTGTGGATTAGGATTTGGATTTGGGGGAATGAAATGGTGTCAATATTGTTTTGAGATTGAGGCTTTTTAAATGCATTGAAAGCATCAATGTAGTTTTATTCATCGTATTTTTTCCTGGTACAAGTTTGACTTTTTTAGGGAGAACAAAAAGAAGGAGGGACGAGTTGTGAATACTCAATAAGAAAACGACTTTTAGTAAATACTTGAATAATTGCCAATAAATTTGAAATGAAAAGAATCAACGAACCACAAGATGACTCGAATGAAAATGAGTCATGATTTTTCCAAGAGGGCAATTTTTTCTTCTCTCCATATGAAAGATCTCCGTAGAAAACGAGTCAACTGGCTCTAATTGAGCTGTGAATAGCCTCACCCGAGTTTCTTTACATAAAAAATCCAGTGATGGAGAAGTAATTTTGAAGAAAATTAATTGACTGCTTATGGTAATCCAAAAAGACATTTTATATCTGTAGAAAAAATAAGGAAATTGAGTGAAACCATTTGAATCTGAAACCAAGGAAAATGTATGAATTGCTCAAACAAATTAATAATGTCTCAAGACTCGCTGTATAGATAAATTATAAATGATCAGGTAGGATTCGTTGCAATTAGACACAGAACGTTTGACTAAAAAGGCTTTTACTTTTAATGGCTATTCCGCCTATTCCAAAATACGATAAATATGGTAAAGTATGACATTTCTCCATATGTATTTACTGCCGATAGAGAACCTTACATAAAACGGTGTGAAATATGTAATGGCAATAGGAAAAGTTCAATGGGATTCATCGTGGAGACTGGAAGAGTCTATATGGAGGACGGTTGGCAGAATTCCCATCTTGTTGAGAGTTTCACCTTCAGTTTTCTACCACTGTCACCAATTAACGCTGCATTTGTTTGGTCCTCCTCTCACCGTGTTGGAGAATCCATGTTCCATCCTTCAGTTGTCCTCGTTCATTTACTTGATGTGGACACGAATATGTAGAATGTAGATGTGGAAGTGAAAAGTGAAAGGGGACAGTCTCAAGTTTAAAGTGTCTGTACACATACGAAACGAAGGAGAAAGAGAGAGAGAGGGAAAATGAGCAGAGTCGTCCACACCCTTAACAAAATCCTCTTTCACTTTCATACTAATAGACGGAGAGTAAAACTCAAATTGTATCATGAGTACAACGTCAATTTCTATTATGGGCTCCCTCCGACTTTTACACGACATTTCATTAGGAAGCTTTTATGATTCTTTCTCCCAACTATTTTTTTTCTCTCTCTCTCTCTGACTCGTTATCTCTCCCTCCCCAAAAAACAGAAAACAGAGAGCTGTTAGTTGTCAGTTGTAAAATATTCTATACATTCTATACCAATTCCGGTTTTACGCACATGCAAAACCCGAATGTATAGTACACACTGGTATTTGTGTGTATTTGTATTTGTAAGGGAATTGAAAATACTATACAGATTACAAATCTCCCATGGTTTTTAGGGAAGGCCGTAATCGTGAATTAGGGCGGACGCGATCTTGACATGAAGGGTAGACGATACATGTATGCTCTGGTATATATTTTACTCTACTTTCCCTATTTATATTAGACATTTCCCTTAAAGTCAACCATTAAAGACACGGTGAGGGAAATCCCAATAGTTTCGTCCAGTTAACAAGTCTTGTAAAAAAAAATGATTTTGTTGAGTAGAAAGTTGAATCATGTTCAAAGAACCCGAGGAAAATTTATTTATCCAGTCACGAGGAAAAAGGAAAGAAAAAAAACAACGGGGTAAAAGGAATTTTATTTTTAATGAAAATATGGACATTTTGGTGGTAATTTTATAGAAAAACAAATGATGAGTAAATGTTCCCTACATTTGTTTTAAGTTAATTCATTTTGATATTGATGTTTACATTCATGTCAAGCAGTCTCCATCGTTTTCTCTCCATATAATTTCTGGCTGCTGAATGGAAATGTGTCTAGCGATTATTCAGTGTCAACTATGTAACAAATGTCACGTTGTCTAAATCTAAGAATTTTAAGTGCTATGTGATGCAGAGTTTTGTAGGGGAATTAGAAGACTTGAAAGTGAAAACTTGAAAACCTGGAAACCTGAAAACCATCAAGAGATCACTTTAAATATCCGACGTCGTACGTACTCTGAAATGCAAACATTTGAGAGGTAAAGAAGTAAAGAGGAATGAGAGGAATGGAATGTGGCAAGAGTTTCATTCTCCAAAGGCTACGAGCGAGAGCAAGTCACCGGGAGAAAGTTATCAGTTGTAAACATGATGAATGATCGATCATTCAAGGATTCCCAAAACTCAAATTCAATATCCGATACATTATAAAAACGTGCTTTTCTTCAATCACAACTCTTCACGTTTTCTTGTATAAGATAAGAGAATTCAGAATTCGGAAACAAATGTCGTACAAAGACGCTTTTTACATGTCGAGGGAAATATGTATTTTTTCATTTTTTGATATTTAATGGATTCCATTTCTCTCTAACACAAATGTATCTGTACATGCAGACAATGCAAAATTGACGTTTTTCGTTTAGAGGGAGATGACAGTTAGCGTTTGCAGTGAGCAGTTGGCATTGCATTTAAATTAAATGGAAACGAAATCTAAAAATTCCATATGATAAATGTTTACTGGAAAAAACATTCTAGATTTCAATACAGCGCAAGTTGATTTTTCAGCTGGAGCGTTTTTGAGGGCTTCAGTCGCTCCAGTTGCCGGGTGTTTAGTGCACTTGGCTCGGTCTCACATGATTCCATCTTCTCCAGAGAGAGAGAGAGAAAGAGAGAAAGATAGGAAAGAACTGAGCGAGGAAAGTGGTTTACTAGACGGAGGGTGTCGCTCTACTCATGGACTTTCACTCTTCAACCCAGTTGCAAACAATGCAAATGCCGAATGCCAAAAGCCAAATACTAAATCCTCATGGCACACGACGAACCATATTCAGTTTATCCATTGTCACTTTGTCCTTTGTCGACGACAAAGAAATTTACCGACTTGAGCACATTTGATTATTATCGTATTATTTTAAATTTTTATTGAAACAAAATATTTACGCTCAGATGAAAAAAAACTGTGGTAAGTTGGAAAGCTGCTATAATAGCAACATATTATAGCAACATATTATATCTGTACGAGTCCCACATGCCATTGTCTTGCCTAAAAAAAAGCTCTACATCTACACAGTTACTCCAACATTGAGAATTAAAATAATGTAACTGCGGGAAGCTTGAAAAGCCAAAAGGATCTACATCTAAAACAATTCAGACACAGTAAAAAATGTGTGTCTTTACACATTTATTATGTAAATTAAGGCTACAAAGAAAACCTTGTCTTTCCCAATGTATGAAAAGCCCGTTAGTTTAATGTGAGTCTTTCACAGAATTTTACAAAGTAGTCATTTTCTCCCGTTCCTGTATTTCTTCTGTATTTTATATTTTCTCTCTCAGTGCCTGAGACTTGATGGAAAAAATTAGCTCAAGCTCTCCTAAACACATACGTATCTGTACATGCACGCATGCATATCGTATGCTTGGTTGTTGTTGGTGGTTGGGAGTTGGTGGTGGTGGTTGGAAGGAAAAGTCTGACGATGAGTAAAGATACCCATGCGTCTTCCTCTGTATATTTGCTGTATATTTGCTCCCTTAACGACGAGCATCCAGATTACTTACAAAGACCCACACACACACACACACACACATAGACTCAGAAAGAAGATGGTTCAGACTTCAGACTGAAATCTCTCCTATATATTTCTCTATAGCTCTCGCAACTCTCGCATCTTCAAATCATTCATATCATATGATATCTTGGCTTTATATTAGCTTAAGAAAGATTAGAGGTTTGCTGATTCCTCTCCACCACTTTGACTTTGACTCGGACTCTCATAATACAACTCGTTTTCGTTTGATATCACGTTACATTGCGGTCGGAAACAAAAATCCAAGAGCTTTCGGGATGTTCTATACATCAAAAGTGCATAATATAAAATATAATATACATTGAAGAGAAGAACATCCTCCACCCCCACAAAATAAACATCTATGGAATCGAAACTCTTTTGGGAGATTCCAAAGCAATGTAAGAATCTAGAATTTCCAAGAACGGCAAGAACGTCTGACGACGTAATTAACTGGGATTCGGGATTCAGGATTCAATTTACTATTTAGTAAAAAAAAAAGAAACAAGTTGCGACGTTTTTAGCTAAAAAAATGTGAAGAAATTGTGTTGGTATTTACAGAGACAGACATTCGGAATTACATGAAAAAACTCAATGTCCCAATCTTCCAATATTATGAGGTTTAATTCCCGTGGAATTCCTAGGAATAGGACTTTTTCCAGGACGATTTGATGGGTTTTTAGCTGCTCCTCCTTTCCCTTACTTCGTTGTCCATACTTGATACTCCTCTTTCTCCTTCTCTCTCTCACTCTCTTGAGTACTTTACTTTCTCGGGAAACTGGGAACGATGAGGCATGGGTTGGAAGTTCGGAGTAGGAGACTCTGTCTTGTGTAGTAGCAGTAGCAGTTGCAGTGGGAGATAGTAGAAGGGGGAAAGTACTTGGAACTCGCATATATCGTCATTGTCTCTCTGTGTGTCTCTCTCTCTCTCGCTTCCTACTCGAGTACATCCCATATACAGACAGATATAAGATATATGAGGAACTGTGCTGTGTGTAAGTAAATGGAGTCTACAGAGATATATTATAGCTGTAGCTGTATGTAGTTGTAGGGACTCTCACTCGTCTCTCGTAGGGTATTTTTTGATACGTTTGGTTATTATGGGTTGGGCGATTGATACATGGTAGCTATCATTGGATGGATTGGACAGTCGAAATATACGAATCGAGGTTTATGGAGTAGAGAGATATGCACTCGCTCGATCTGGAGTACTCGCAGAGATAGAAAGAGAGAGAGAAGGAGAAAGACACATGTGTCGCCAGTTTAAGACTAGACTGGAGTGTACACGAGAGAGAGAGAGAGAGAGAGAAAGAGAGGATACTCGAGATATGTATGTGTTTGAGGGTATGAGGAGTGCGAATATATGTGTAAGTATGTTTGGGGGTACATGAGCTGTAGACTATGGACGGTGAATGGGAATGTATTTATAAGTGTGCGAGTGTCTATAGATATGAGTTTGAGAAGGAGAAAGAGAAGGAGAGTACGGACTAAACAGAAGTTTTATCCGGTGGTTTGAGTTGCTCGTCTATTCAATTCCATTGCTCTCCATCTTGATGCTTTCCAGACGCGTGCTTAAGTGTTGAGGAAAGAACGGGGGAGAAACAGAGAGAGAGAGAAAGAGAGAGAGTGAAAGCAAGCGAGAGAAAGAGAAAGCAAGAGAACGAACGGAATGCTGTTGCCTGCGTGTGACTGAAAATCCAGAGAAATTCCTTGATTTTTTTCCTCATTCAAGTCCATTCATGGATGTTGACTCCATGTAGACATTGAGGTTTTTGAGATGAGAGAGTCAGCCTCGTTGTCGTCGTTTTCGTTTTAGTTTTCCTTGTCATTCTCTCTCTTCCTCTTCCTACTCCACATCCACATTCGTATTCGTATTCGTATTCGCATACACAGCGTCACAGTTACTCTATATTCTACACTGACAGTCATTCAACTTTCTCCATCTTTTTCTCTACATTGTCTACTCTTTCTCTTTCTCTCTCTCTCTCTCTTGTGCTTCTGCTTGTGGTGTCCCCTGCTTCAGTTTGTACACTTGGAAACAGCACACAGCACCCGACGACTAGCTTTGGGAAACACAACTACTTCTTTTCTCTGTCTCTTTCCTCTACTTGTTATCCTTCTTCTTCTTCTTTACAAAAGACTTGGAGTCATTTTATCCAACGACTTTATTATATAAAGCCAAAGTTGACACGAACCTTTCTTCTTCCATCTATTCACTCACTATTCTCTCCACACTCTCCAAACTCTACTCACTCGATCTCCATTTCAATTCATTCAGCTCTCTCTTTTTCTCTTTCTCTCTCTCTCTCTTTATTCCTTCCATTTCCCCTCACAAATCAAACTCTTGTAGATCCATCCCACATTTCTCATTCCACATCCTACCGAATCTGATAAAAGCTATTAAATAACCATTGCGGAACAACCATTGAAGAATCTCTCTCTACTTTTTTTTCCATAGGGATTTATTGCCAATCAAAAAACGCCCATTGAGCAAAATATTAAATACACATTGTGCGAGTCATTGTCATTGTCAACGTCACTGCCTTGCCTTGCATTGTGATGGAAAAGGACAAGAAACGTGAGGGAAAGCAGTGAAGAGAATTGTTGTTGGTGTTGGTGTGTGAAGTTGCGGGAGAGACATTTGGACGGTGGTAGTGTGTATTTGTGTGTGAGCTTCAAAAATGTGTGGTGATGTTTGATGGAGAAAGACAGTAGGGCGTTTGGTGGTGTTTTAGAAAGATTGGAAGCTAAGAGGCTGCTACTGCCTGCCTGCCGTCCTGCTGCCCAGGGAGTTTGGGCAAAAGATAGAGATGATAGTTGGGAAGTAGAAGTGAGCCGGATGAGAGCTTGGGGGAAAGAGAGTTGGTAGTCCTCGTCGTTGCTGGTAGGGAAAAAAGAAAAAGCGAGACTTTGTTGTTGGACTCATCGTCTCCGAGCCATGTGTCTCTCCTCTCCTCTTCTCTCTCCCTCTATCTCCTATCTCTGTCCTTCTTCCTTCCTCGTCGAGTGTAAATAGTGACTGTGTGAGTCTCGCGTCTATATACCTTATGAGTGTGTGTGTACACGTATAAATAAATCCCTTTTCTCACGACTATTAACACGACTCTTGGGTGGGTCTATAAAATAAAAAAAACTGAGACACATACGCAAATACATTCCATTACATTACATTACAGTACATTTGGGGGAACCATTTTTCTACAAAACAAAAGGGAGAGAGAGAGTTTCGGAATTTTTGGATTTTCTAACTAGCTTGGGATTTCTGGATATTTTTTACTCCCAAAAAGAAAAAGATCCTTCAAGTCTCTCTTTTCTCTTTCTCTTTCTCTTTCTCTCTCTCTCTCTCTCGCTATCAGCTCCCCTCTTTTCTAACAGGGAGAAAGCTTACAAAATTGTAAGCTTAAATTGTAAGCTTAAATTGTAAACTCCGCCACTGTTCTTGCTCTGTCACTGGAACGTTTGAACACAAACACGACTGTAAGCTGGTCTTCCTAAGTCTGTGATTGTTTTGAAATAAAAAATCTACAAGGGTGCAAAAACATTCAATCTCAATCTCAATTGAGTTTGAATTGATTGTTCGAATAAAAAATCCCTTCTGTACGTTGTTCCCTTTATTTATTTTTTTCTTGTCAACTTCTACGTATGATTTGGCTGGGAGCCTTTTTGTTTGACAGTGCTTCGAAGACGTGAACCTGAAATTACGCAGACAAATTATTTGAAATTGGAAATTGGAAATTGTGACAAATATATATATTATAATATATATATATAGGTGAGATAAAAAAAGCGTCAGGGGAAATAAGTTAAAAAAAAGGGGGGAAGAAAGAGAGACTCTCACACACGTCATGGTGAAAGTAATCAGTTGTGAATGTGAAAAAAATGAAAGTGCGGCGAGGTGAAAGTGTGAGTGCTTCACTACACGACAAAATTTTAAAATGGCATTTGAGGTGCCCAAATTGGCCGTTCGACGTCAAGCCCCCCTTCAGAGATGGGCTTCCGCGTGAGTTTCTTATTTTTTTCGTCTTCTTCTTTTGAATATTCATCCCTCATTTACATTTCCAAATCTTTTCATGCACCACAACTCTTGTGCCATTGTGTGACGAACCTTCAATTGTCCTTTAAGATTCTCTTCTACAGATATAATGCAGAGAATCATCAGAAACATTCTGGTTAATTTATATTAAAATTACAAAATTGTGTTCGCTCGTCAAAGTTCGCAATATTTGTAAACGTTCTACAACTCAAAATACAAACGCTTGTTTTGCTTTGAGTTTTCCATAAAATAACAAAACTTGAGGATGGAAAAACTTGTTCTCTGCCCAACGGGAAAGTCATAATAATATGAAATATACGAAATGCAAATAGTAATATTGATGATGGATTTGAAATGTGAAAACAAACTGAAAAAGGCTTGTTTTTTTTCTGTTGCTCAAGAACATTTTCCTTTTCATTTTCATTTCATTTCATTATAAATATAAATATCCACGACTGAGAAAATACGATCAAAGGTCTAACCTCAAAAAAAAAGACAAGAGAAGGAGAAAGAGGAAGCAAACCCACAAAATATCAGTAGAAGAAAAGTATAAAAAATTAATCGATAGGTTTGCCTTCAATTGAGAATTGAAGGAACGATCGATATTTCCATTGCAAATATTGTTTCATAGGATTTTCTTTTGTAACATCTTCTTTACATTCACAACTTTTTTCGTCTTCTTTTTTTTTTCTTCTTCCTTGTAGAGTTATTTCCTCAGGGAAAATTGGCCTTAGAGAAAAAAAAATAAAAGTTTCTACTTTCAATTTACCTGAAAACTTTAACGGGATATTTTGAGAGAAAACGCAAAACCCAAAGCCCCCAAAAAATGCGGATATAAATGGGAATATAGTATTATATATACAGATGTATAGACGATAATGCACATGTATAATCAAAGGGAATCTAAAATACACTCCACTACAGATACCAGATAGAATCATCTACTGTTTAGGCTTTTCTGCCATCATTTAAATTCCCGTCTTCATATACACATGTATAGTTGAAGGAATAGACGGAGAAAATTGAAAACAAACTGGTAACTTGAGATTTCTCATCCAACTCTCTCTCTCTCTCTCTCATGTCATCCCTCGTTTATCAGTACATATTGCAAATTAATCACAAACTATTGAATGAATTCAAATTCAAATGGGAACAGCACAATACAATTCACAATCCCAAATTGTAACAGAGCATACAAATACTCCAGAGAGGAAATTCTAAACGCTTCTTCAACAGTCCAAAAAAAAAAAAAAAAATCTCATCGTTATCTTTGTCATTATGGTCTGGAGGAAAGTTCTCAATTTTTCAGTAAAACATCCTCCAATCTCCCATTTCATATTTGACTTGACATTTAATCATTAAAAAAAAATCCTCCAAAAAGCTTCTATTTAAAAATAAAACGTACGTCCTGTCACATTTTTTTATTTTGATTTTCTCTCTCTTCCTCCTACTTTTTTTTCCATCACTTTTCCACCTCTAGTATTTGAATTTGTTATTTTGAATTTGAAAAAAGGGAAAAATGTGAAGGGGAACAGTGAAGAAAAAAAAGTATAGATAAGATGCCGGAGATTGAGAGATTTTGTTTAGGTAAATATTTTGATAATTTATGTTCTTGTTTCATTTAGTGAGGGGAAAGCAAGTGAAAAGCGGAGCTGGAGAGACGTGCAACTATTTATTGCCTTATTACAAATTTAAAGAGTGTGTCTGTGTGTAGTTAAACAGCTGGTTCCCTCTCTCTCTCTCTCTCTTTACTCACTCAAATGCATAAATAATATTCTTTTCTGGTTTCTGCTTGAGGTTTTCACAAAGAAAACGCAAAAAAAAAAAACTACTATCAAAAAAATAATAATTTTTTTTAGCTTTCACTCCGTCAGAGGGGTAAAAAAAAGTTTCCTCTACTTTCTCTCCATTTTCTCTATTTTCTCTCCTTACTCTACATTTTCCTCATTTCCCCCTCTCCTTTTACTTACTCTATATTTTTCCATTACGATTACTCTATTAAATTTCCTGTGTGTGTGGACTAGTGACTAGTCATGTGTATGGAAATAAGGGCCAAAAGAAGGAAAAAAACTCGACTGTATATGTTTGCTTGTGTAACTTTGGATATCGGTACGCTGGAGTAGTATTGTCATTGATATGGGAGAGCGTCAAACATTAATGCCGCATGCCCCTCGTTCGCCTTGCATTGAGAGTGTCTACTCACACAGAGTATCAAACACACACACACACACATATAGACATACAGACAGACACAGAGCGTGTATACGAGAGTACAGAGTAAGAGAACCGTGGCGTGGAGCCAGTCATATGAGTCGTCCGCTGAACGTTAATGCAACTTGAATTTCTCTGAGCACAACTTAAAAAACAATGTGGGAAAGCAGGCGTTCTAAGTGTATTTTAGTGTCTAAGTATCTATATTTGCTAACTCATTTATTTTATTCGGGGATTCCTTTATACGTACTTCCATGGATTTTGTATTCGTATTCGTATTCGTATTTATTTGATGGTGAATGCCTGTAATTCTCATTTCATTTCCCTTTATCACCGTTCAAATTCCTTACAAGAGTTTCCGTTTAAATCTGGCTAAAAATAAACGATATACGATATCCATGCAAAACCCACTTTGCCTTTGCCTTCTTTACAATCAAAAATTCATTGCAATTGATTAATGATTGCTAAATTCAATCGGGGGAGAGGTAAAAAGTTCACTGACTGGTTGACATTAATTCTTTTTTTTTTCCTTGTTTAGGATTGTCGTTGTCAAGCTATTGTTACTGCTACTGTAATTTTGTAATTGAAGCTGTATGGTATATCAAATTAATTGTGATTGTCATCAAAGAACAGATACAGATATGGGTGGACTCCGGTACTCTGGACGGAGACAGAGACGGAGACGGAGACAACCCGACGACGAATGATTCGTCGGGTTTTCTTTGTTTCTTCATTATTTATCAAGTGTCCTTGGGAGTCGTCGAGTAATTCTTTTGCTAATGCTCAAATTTTCAATTGGATTTATTTATAACTGTGATGATGTCTCCTTCTCGTTTTTCCTTTTCCCCCTCCGCCAATTGGATGAATAGATGGACAATGGAGTAAAAATGTGTGTCGTCGTCGTCTGTGTGTCTGTGTACACATGGAACATGGAGCATGAAAGTAGTCAAAGAGGGGGGGGGGGGGGGAAACAAAGTGTATATTTTATGTAGTTGCTTTGAGGATTTTTATCCTGCTTGTATAATTTTTCTGGCCCAATTCCTGTCGGTTGAGGAGATACAGAATATTTTTTGTATAGGATGTATCCATCAACTCGACATTGTCTACCTCCAACTCTTTCTTTTCTCTCTATACATTTGGTAATTTGTTGTGTGTATCTGTGGCCAAGTGAGTGTGGTTTTACCAGGGTGAGCTCCGTTATCTATATCCACATCCATCTATCGTTCCCATAATATTTACGTCGCTAGCATAAAAAAAACTTCTCTGTATGTGATGAATTCGAGAGACAGAGCGAGAGAGAGAGTATAGGAACTGCAGAGTTGAACTAGAGGATGCAATTCTCATATGAAAAGCATGTAGAACTCAAGCTATGACTAAATCCAGAGCTAAAGTCATAGCTAAGGCTAAAGCCGGAGCTCAAGTCCATGGCATAGTCAAGGTAGAAGAGTAGAGAGAAAGAGAGAGAAGAGAGGAAGCTTGGAGGTAAGAACTTCATTATTGTTCATCCTCGTTAGCTATCTGGCTTGCTATTCGGTATTTATGAGACAGAGACATGGAGAACACAGAAGCACAAGGCACAAGTAGACAGTGCGAGAGAGAGAGAGAGAGAAAGAGAGAGAGGGAGAGAGGAAGAGGGAAAGGAGTCAGGTGCATAAGAGTCCTTATGTCTTGTGAGACAAAAGCTATAGCTACAGCTATACGGAGAACACACGTAATAACTCTCCGGCTTTCTCTTGCTTTCTCCACCACTCACTTTGTAGTATCTGTAGTTTCATATCGTACATTGTCTAGAGTGAAGCATACTCTCCTGGTTGTATTTGTGTAGTTGTAGTCGTCGTCTTTATCGTAGGCGCACTCAGTCCACATCAGTGAAGAGCTCCGTGAGTTTGAATTGAGTAGTTAGTAGTTAGTGTGGCCCATATTCGGAAAATATCCATAAACTATAAACTATAAACCCTGCTTCTGGTGTGCGCTATCCTGTGGTATCATATCATATGATATAATACGGTGTGCTGGCTGGTTGGTTACTACTATATGTATATGTATACAGGGTTTTTTTTTTGGGGGGGGGGAGATGAGGGGTACGTCACTTGAGCGACAACAGTAAAGAGCTCATAGACTAGTCTGGATTTGTAAACCCGACATGAGACAAAATACCAAAATACGCAAATACCCGAATACCCGAAATACCCAAAATACCTGCACATACGATATGAAACATGGATACTTTTCCACTCGCAGCACCTTCTTCCCTCTCTCTACTTCCCCATCAACAGCCAGCTTACAAGTTAGAACAACATGCGGGGAAAGAAGTCAAGTCATACGAAGACAGAAGACAACGGGGCTTTGTGAACCCCATATCTATCTCAACTTGCATGTTCTCGTTTTCCTTTTCGTCCTCTTGTTATTATTTGGTCGGTTCGGTTTGGTAAAGCTCAAAGCTGAATATATATATTTCTCCTCCCCTCGTTTTCCGGGAGACGGAGATGAGAAAACAGAGAAGAGTTTACACGCATTGAATATGCATATCAGCAATGGAATGTATTCATGTGTAAAAATGTAAAGTCAGTCCTGCTTGAGTCGAGATTGGAGAGAGAGAAAGAGAAAGAGAAAGAAATAGAATTTAAAAATGAAAATAAAAATAAAAATGGGACTCTAAATTTTGTTTTTCCTTCACGTTTTTTTGGTTTGGTTTTGTTATCTTTGAGGATGTGAATGTGCATGTGATGGAAAGAGAAACAAGATGCATATATTATGCAGTAGTAGTTGCTGTAGTTGTTTTTGTTGGAGTAACTGGAACGCTCTGCTCAAAAACATTGAATATACAAATACAAATATCTGTACATGAGAAAAGAGTCTCTCTCTCTCTCTCTCACTCCTTGAAACTTGGGTTAGAACAAAGGACAAAGGAAGGGATTCGAATGAGGGAAAGAGAGAGAGAGAGCGAGAGAGTACATGAGGATTGTACAGGAGAGAGACGACAGAAGATAGGTTCGAGTCCAGGAATATACATAATCAAGTACCTACAGAGTACAAGTACAAAAGTAGGAGTCAACCAGCCCCATGAAGGTTCAAAATGGTAAATTTGCAATGCAAACGAAACAAGTTCTTCTTTGAACTCCATCTGAATTTATCCTCGCTTTCTCCTCCTACTTGAATTTCCCTTTACTTTCTCTTCTCCATCTCCTTTCACTTTGACTTTCACCATCTCCCATCCACAATCCACAATCTACACACAATCCAACAAATAAATGAGAAGACTTTATATTAACTTATCAACTTATCTCTATCTCTATCTCTCTTTCTCTCTCTCTCTCTCTACTTACTATTTTTCCTCTCATCCTCGTTTTCCTCCTCCACCTCACCAACTCAACTCACACACTTAGTTGGATAATTTTCTATTTAACCTCCTAGCATCACTCCTAGCGTACGCAAATCCCCATTAGAATCCTCATTTTCGCTCCATTGATAATTAGCTCAAGCCGAAAGCCGCGTTCAAATTAAGTACCCATTTTCATTTCCCTCCTGAATATTAACTTATGCTGTGTGGACTCTCCCCCAGCAAAAACAACAATAATGAAAGCAGGAAGAAATAATAGACATTTTATTTAAATCCCCCTCGAATGTTGGGATTCTGAGTACGGGAAAAAACTTTTTCTTTGTACAGCCAACTTTATTGAAAGCTATCTTAAATAGGATAAAAAAGTAAAAGGATTTGAAAATAATATCTCACAAAAAATAATAATAATATGTACTTTCATTTACACTCAAATTCCTGGATGTGAAAAAATGAAATGGAAAAAAGGATTTCCAAACAAGAGAAAAATAATGAAGTGGAATTCCGTGTTACTGGTATGAAATAAAATATGAAATAATGAAACGAAATCCACCCACTGACTGTGTGTTGTATAAAAGTGATTCGTGTGATTCTTAATGTATCTGTATACGTTGGAGCTGTTGGGCACGGTGTATGTAGGAGTCTTTAGGAGTCCATGAGCTCGTAAATAAATAAAATGATTTCAAATTTGAACCGTGTTAGTTGGACTGGCGACTTGGGATTCGAATAGGGATGGAAATGTGTAGCGAGGAGATAAGACTCACTCACCCCAGCTCACTCAATACAAATGGTAAATGCCAAATGGAGACCCTCAAGCTGTCCAATTTTCATCGCACATATTTCCAATGGTATACTCGTTTATTTTGGTGTATTTATTCGGTTCGTCAAGTGACAGTCAACGTCCAAGAGAGAGAGAGTGAGAGAAAGTGAGTGAGAGAGAGAGAGAGAGAAAAAGAATGAGAAACGTCGAAGAGGAGAAGTCAAGCTGAAGGACTTTTTCTTTTTTATATGTAACCATCGACTATCTAGATTCCCAGGAAAACGAGAAAGAAATAGAATAGACGATAGATAGGATAGACCACATGTGACTGTGGACTCTAGACCGTAGATTCCAGGATCTGGGGACATGAAAGCGAGAAAGTGAGAGAGAGAGAGAGAGAGAGAGAGAGAGAGAAGGAGATGGTCGATGGTCGTCAGTCTTCAGCCGTTTTTTGTCTGTCACTTGCAACTTGGAGTTTGACTCGGACGTGGACTTCAAGTCCGACTTTTTGACTTGATATAACTTGTCCTTCCTGTACGCTCTGAGACGTTTGGTATTTTCCTATTGAGCATTCGTTTCTGGCATATTGGCATCTGTGTGTGTGTGTGTATTTGTATTTGTATTTGTATTGGTGCAGACTGCAGTCTCACAACTCACAACTACACACACAGTCCATCTATTTATTTCCCATCGGTCTGTTTTCCGTACTCCTGTCACACACTTACACAGAGTTCACCAGCTCCCAGCTCTCCCAACCCTCAGCTCGCACCAACACCAATACACCAACAACATACATGGACATATTGCACATGAGAGATCGAGAAATGCAAAGAAATACGGATATTTCCCTTCACTCGGCATTTTGCAACTTTCTCTCTCTTTCTCTTACTGTGAACTTGCACATTGTAGAAATAGGGAAAGCTCCAAGTTTCAATTCAAAAATTATTTAAAAATGCATGAATTTCTATATGGAAATGGGGAAAAGAGAGAAAGTTTCCGACTCGGGTGAATTCACTTACCTCCACATCAATGGAGGAAAGAAGTGTGAAAATACACACAAAATTCCATGCCAAATGACCGCGTACAACATACAAAATACAAACTACAAACATATGTACAACAAAACACAACAAAAAATGGGAGATGTACTGATAGAAATACTAAATCCATGGAGCACGTAGCTCAGATAAAAATAAGTCTGTTGGCTGTTGGTAAGTAGGAGCATCAAGTAAAAAAAAAGAAGAAGGTAGAGAATAAAAGAGGATTGCAAGAAGGGAGAAGGACGTTTATCTCGTGGCCAATGTGTTCAGAGTCTCAAGTCTAGAGTCTTTACAGTTTTACAGTCCCCATATCCAAAAAGATACACCATGAGATTCTTCTCATTGAACTTGTCTTGGTTCTTGTAGAGAGAGAGAGAGAGAGAAAGAGAGAGAAAAAGAGCATGAAATGAAACCTAAGTTCAAACTACTTTCCCCTTCTTCTCTCTTTGCTTTCGCTCAACTTCTCAGTAGTACCTACAGTCTACACACATGGAAAAGAGTACAGGAGAAATTCACTGTGGATTCTCCGGATTCTCAATGATTCCGATTTCGAATTAGATAGCATCCAAAAACTCTGCCTCAAACTCCCAGACTTTCTTTTCTTTCTCTCTTTCTTTTTCCCTATCTGTTTTGCTATTTGAAGGTTATTGAATACGAAGCTGTGTGTTGAGAGAGTAGAGGAGGAAAGAGAAGGAGAGGAATTCCATGTTCCATGTGGACTGGAGATTGTAGACTGGGAGACGGTAGAATGAGGGCAGAGATAACATGGTGATATGTAACATTCTATTTTCTATTTGCAATTGACCGTACCATCTACACTGTAGGCTGTAGACCTTACGGTGAGGTCAAGCCATAAACTCTTTTTTCCCTGTTTTTCTTCTTCTTCTTCTTCTTATTCTCGTTCTCTGGCAACAGAACATAAATTTCCAGACAGTCTAATATGAAATGAGAAGAGAGATTGAGATAGAGGAAAGAAGAAAGTAAAGTCCTGTGGAATAAGTTTCAACGTAAGGTATATGAACAAGAAAAGAGGATGGCAAAAGGAGAGAAAGAGAGAGAGAGAAAGTAAAAAAGGAAGAGGAAGAAGTAGGAGCCGGAGTCGGACAACTCTCTCACAACAACGCGTCAGCAAAAGATGGAACAAAAGTTGATGATGAGTTGAAGTACGAGGGATATTGTACGGAGGAACAAATAGAAAGAAGTGAAGGGAGACAAGAAATATTGATGCACATGGAAAAAGGCAGAAAAAAACTGCGTATGGTTTGGTTATTGTGAAAGTTAAGACTTCTCACCCATTGTCAATAAAAAAAGAAAGAAAGAAAGGAAAGGAAAGGAGAAAGTCAAAGGAGAAGAAGAAGTAGAAGAAAAGGGAATGAGGAAAAAGTCAGGAGATTCTGACAAGGAGGACCATCAGAGCATTTATTTAAGGCTAAAGTTCATGACTTTAGTTTGGTACTGTTGATTTTTTCTCCCCTGTGTCTCAACTCAGCCGATGTGTCCGAGTAAATTTCTCCCCACAGTTACCATTCCCATACCGTGTGTGTGTTTGTGTAGGTACGTCTGTCTACATGTACATATATGTATACAGTAGTATATGGGTAGAGATGGTCTAGACGAAGCTCTAGCAAATGTGGATGGGAATTGGGAGGATAGTAGTGATAGTAGGTAGAAATAGGAGGAAATAGCAATACCCCCACGTACACACTTATCGTTAGACAGGCATTAAGTCTCTTAACTCTTCTAATACTCTAATGCATCCCAGACGCCCTTACTCGTTTTTAGAGACCTGAGCCCGTGTGTGGAAATCCATTCATATGGATTTATTCCTAAAGAGACGAAGAGGAAGAGAAGGAAGACGAAGGCAGTTGGTGAAGTAGCACGTTTTCACATTTTCTTGCTGAATCAATAACGAAGAATAGAAATTGTATGGAGTGTAAAGGGAAGTATGGAAAAGAGAGAGAGAGAGAAAGAGAAAGAGAGCTCCAAGGCCCCACAACTTTATTACCAGAAACTAATCTGAATTTATTTCAATTTTATCATTTGGTGACAGTTACCGCTCCCAACCAAGTTCAACTTCAACTGTCGAACTTTGCCATCGCATCCAAATACAAGTCAACTTAGATTTAGACTCTCTCTCTCTCCCACACACATTCCCAGAGTATGTTTATAGGTACGAGGACGGTGTCGTCCATGTCTGGTAGGGAACTTTACCCAATTTTGTGGCGGGGGCGAGTATGGAAGGAGAAGAAGAAGAGGAACAGTGTGAATTCGCTTCTTGTACGTTTTAACCTCAATTTTATACTTACCATTAGTTGACACACACACACACACACATACTTTATTCACACACTTTCTCTCTCTCTCACTCGGTCTCTCTCTCTTTCTCGCTGTCGTTCATGTTCATGTTATGGGCATCTCATCCTTTCCATTAACAGTCCACGCCATAGTTTTAATCTTACATTTCTCATCTCAACTCAAATCAATTACTTCATACCCCGTTCTCACTTTTCCAACTCTTTTAATTTTCATCAATTTCCATTCCATTTCATTTTGACTGTAAAAGGCGAACACACTTTTCACATTTCAAATATTATAACCCCTCTCCCTCTCTCTCTCTTTCTCTTCCACCATGCTCTATAATTTCATATTAATTTTTTTGTAATTTGATCAAATATTTTACTTTTACTTCTCTCACAATTTCAATTGTACCTATATAGTTTGTACAATCGGCATATCTATCTTCAACAAATCCTGACCGTGCTCTTTTATTTCATGCTCAAATATGTAATTTTATGTAACACCAATACTAAAATACTGCTATAGAAAAACCTTGAGAGAAAGTCAATAGTTACATTTTGTTTTGAATGGAGTCAAATGTGAGGACACTTGATAAGAAACATGGAAATTCACTAAAAGATTTCTCAAAAAAAAAAAATTTCAAGTCCACGCAACTCGATGAACGTCACTTCACTTATGGACTGAAATGACAATGACAATGAGAAGAAGGAAGATGACAAGAGCAACCCAAAATAGGATTGCAGTGCTAATCGAGTGTGAGAATTGTATTTCATGCATGTTCGATTCATTCTTATATCGCATCGCACGAGAGAACCAGAGAAAGGACGAGAACGAGAGAGAGAGAGAGAGAAAGTGGAGGAGAAAAAGCTATATAAATGTGAGTAGACAGCCGACAGTATTGCAAACATTTATATAGACTTTCTCCTTCTCTCTCTCTCTATCTCTCTGCCACTAGCTCTCTCGTGAGTAGAAACTTGCTAATAAATGGAATTTCCTCATAGTGAGAGTAGAAAAGTAAAAGCTCTCACTGAAACTAGAAGAATCTTGTCAATTGTGTCTTACGTCCAAATCCCATCCGCCAGTCCAATTCCAGACTCTCTCTCTCTCTCACACATCATTAGAACAGCCAGCCAGCTATATAAATATATGTACATAACAAGGCTTCTCTGTATCGCTCGCTAGCCTACTTGTGTAGACAATGTGAATCCAATATGAAAACCAGAGAATGACCTTATTTAACTTACTCTTGGTCCAACTTGACTTGACTTATAAACTCAACACATTTCCTTGTCGTTAACTCAAATCCAAATCCAATAGACTGAAAACTCTGTACTTTATAATCACTGCAGTATTCTGTTTTTCTTCTCTCTCTCTCTTACACACACACACAATCGATTTCCTTCCTACTCCATTCTCATTCTCAAATTCATATACGATATTTGTATCGAATTTCTAAAGGACAAACGAGAGGAAGGACAAATGGCTCAAACGACAAACGAGAGGATATTACAAATCGTTATTTCTAATCCTTTGGATAAACGGACAATATTTCTCCATAGGGAAATGTTGAGAAATCCTGAGGATTGGTCCCTGCCTGCTCCACGAGTAAACGGATCAATTATCAGTTTCATAAAACAGTGAGAGTTTGTGGAGGGCCTCCACTGGAGGCTTTAAAAGTTACCAAAAAAATAAAAATAAAATAAAGGTAAGGGGAAGAGAATGAAAGGGAAAAAGTTTGTATCTATTTGGGGCTATTAGTTATCAGGGAGTTGGACTTTAGACTTTAGTGTTTAGGAACTTTAGGATGAGCGTAAACATAAAGGGGGAGGAGGGGTTGTGTACGTGTAATGTAATGGAGCGTGTGTGGTTTTCCAGTGGAGAACATATGTGAAGATTGTGAAATGGTTGGCATTGGAGTTGGAGCTCCACTTAGGATGACTATTCTCTATACGATAATAATAACAAGAGTGTCGAGGAGACTCTCCGAACTCTATGTATGGAAATGGAGAAACAAGTACAGAGAGAATGAAATCCAAATCCAAAATTGTAATTGTAAATTCCGGTCATGCTCTCAACAGTTATTGAGTAAAGAGAGGGAGAGGGAGAAAGCTCCAAGTGATAAGGGCTATTTACAAGGAAAGCGACACTGACTAAATGTGCAAAGCATGTCAAGGACGCTTTTCACAACGTGATCATTATACGATTTTCCTAATTCTCCCGGACTTTCTCCCCTTTCTCTCTCTCTTTCTCTTTCCATTTCGATTTCTACTCGTACTAACTGCAGATTTAGATGCAGAGAGCAGGAGCAGGAAATTGTTCAACTTTCAATCAAATGTGAAACTTTGCAATACACACTGCTCGTCGTCTAGTCAAAATCGGAAATAATTGACAATTCAACTCGTACTGTACATTTAGAAATTAGAACTATGGACGAATCCATTCCACACTCAACATTACAGACATGGAATATTTAGCAAAGTGAAAAACCAGCATCTGCTCTCCATCTTTCTCTATCATTTCCATTTTCATTTTCATCATCATCATCATCCCATTTCATCATCACCTCTATCATGAAATCACACAAGTCTGCAAATCAGCTTAAAATTATAAGGTTTAATTATTTTCTACATCACTCCTCTTTTGATTATTATTATTTCCAATGCGGACTAGTTGGAGCTTGAAAGAAGATTTCTTCGTTGCAATTCTCTCTCTTCCTCTCTCTCTCTCTCTCTCAATTAATAAGTTATTATACAGCATTTACATATTTCTTATGCCTAATTGTGAGGATTTTACACTCATAAAATATTGTGATTTTCATTTAATTCTTACAATTTGATTTAATATCTCACGTTTTTCACTAACAATCTCGGAGCTGCACATCTAAATTTATTTCAAAAAATAAAATAAAAGTAGTGAAACTCAATTTAAAATAAAACAACACTGAAATTGATATCTGTAGCTTTTAGGTTTGGCACTGGATTCGTAGTGATTTGTTAATTAGTCAAAGAAGAAGTGTTGGATTTTTTTTCTCGAAAGGGAAAACAAGGCGTTAAAATGAGACGCTTAATAATTTAATTATTCAATCGGCTTATGAAAAGTTGAAGTGGCAGACGAATATACATATGCATGTAAGTATATATTTGGAAAGGGGGAGAGTCTAAATGTGTTTGGATGGAGAGAAAATCTCCATAAATTATTGGAAGGTATGAAGACGGTTTTAATGGCTTATTTCAATTAATAGAAATTACATTTGAGGATCGTAAATCAGTTTTACTACACACACACACACACACATTTGGAAATTGGCTACTAATTTGATGACTTACTAGCTAACTTAATAGACCAAAACCATCATCCACACAGTAAGACACGTACCAAGCTCCAATTCATAATCGAATTGATACTTTCCCATGACATAACATTGAATTGAATTGAATTGAATTGAATTCCCCATCCAAATCTCCAAGACAATCCACACAATCATTTCACGTTTGATCATCTCATCGGGTTTCATTAGGGCTTTCAGTTCCACAGTTTGGAAATTAAAAATGATGTCAACTTCCGATTACCAAAATTATGTGTGTATTCGCATTTAAATTTTGAACATCCTCAAAAGTCAAAACAAGTCTTTATTCAGGTTTGTTTTATCGTACTATTTACTGTACACATGTTGTACTCGTACTCATTTAAGAAAATCCCGTTTCATAATTTGAAGATTCAGTATTTATTCATTTAGTTGTGCTCCTCTTTAGTCTGAAGTGCTACCGATATTTATTAGTCGACTCATTTTTTTGAGCATTTATTTGAGCATTTCAAAACTACATAGAATCCCAAAATCAGGGAAAGGACAGCAGCACTCAGCATAAAAAGATTTTTGACAGGGGGATGGAAAAGAAGGAAGGAAAGAGAGAGAGAGAGAGAGAGAGTGTCTTTATTTTCTCGGCCAATAGTGGTCCCATCACATAAAATTGAATTAACTGACACGACAATAAGAATACGAATGAGATGGACGAGATAGGGAGCTCCAGTTCTTACGAAACATGTCTAATCTGAAAATCCTTTGTGAGTAGACACACTAGACACATAGAAGAAGAAGAAAACAAAATCTGATGTTGCAAGAAAAAAACATGTATAATCACATGCACATAAACACGCGTCCACGTACATACATTTATGTACGTACATATCTACAGCTTGAAGCTCCACGGAAATTCACTTGTAAAAGTATTGAATTATCGAATTTGTGTACGTTTTTTTTGTGAAAGGAGAGAAAGAGGGAGAGATAGAAAGAGAGAGAGATAGAAAGAAAGAGAGAAAGAGAGACGAGAGAGCTGGATGTGGTTAAATCAGGCCAAGTGTATGTGTATACGTTCATGTCCATACAACAGACTACTGATAGAGACGATGAAGACAGAATGGATGGAGAGAGAGACAGAGAGAGAGAGAGAGGGAAAAGGAAATGATGCAATGATCCAATAAATTTCAAGTCATAATTTTCCTTTCCACTTTCTCCATTTCCTTTTTATATGCATCAAGTGCAGATGTAAGTTGGTCGTCTTTTCGTTTCATTCCGTCTCGCTCCTTGTCGAAACGGCAAGTCCCTACAATATATATACTACAGAGAGACTCGCTCACCATCACCACACCACCAACACTGCTACGGCACGGTCATCATCATCATGGACGTCCTATCGTCGTCTATCGTCTCTCTCTCTCGCTCCCAGATAAGTTGAAGTTGAGAGGGTATTTAGTCTACTGATAGTGATGGAGAAATCGGGTGGACTTTCTCTCTCTCTCTCTCTCTCTCAATTGAATTCATATGACTGGGATCTACAATGCTGGAGCATTGACAATGACAATACGATGTGGATTTTGATATTTGATGGAAATGAAAATAAAATGAATAAAAGCGGCGAGAGAGGGAAAGATGTACATATTTGATTTGATACACTCTCTTAATATAAAACTAGACACTAGTCGTAACTAGGTACGATGGGACTATACAGATACGGTATAGGCAGTTCCACTTTGAGAAATAGAAAGAGCGAGGGAGAGAGAGAGAGAGAGGATATACTGAATGGAAACTATACTGAAATGGGTATCCGAATGGCTCATTAGAAAAATACAAAAGTAAAGGAAATTACCCAAGACGTAACATAAACTCCCTCGAGACAAACGCCACTCAATATCAAACTAATGGATGAGCTCTTTTTTTCTCTCTCTCTCTCTCTCTTGCCTTAACTTGACCCCAATTTACCTTGAGTTTTACTTTGCTCATACATCTCTCTCTCTCTATTTCTTCCTTATTTTTCTAGTATAGTTTCCTTATAGTAAGTAATTCAATTTCTCAATAGCTTTTTTTGGGCTGTAGATGATGATGATGATGATACAGAAAATGTAATAAGGGATGTACATTACGCCATCATTTCCTCTCATCAGCAACCTCGACCTTGTTTTTTGTTTTGGTTTCCCCCTTTTACTTTTTACTTTCACTGCACTTGACTGCTATGTTTCTGCTGTACGTATTTCAGTATTTCCCCATATTTCCCCACCACAAAACCACAAGCACAAATCCTCACACCCTTTCCCAATCCCCAATTTACAATGGGAACCTCCAGATTGTTTCTGAGAGAGACTTTTGACTTTTGACACGCAAGAAGATTGGGAAAACTCACACAAAGGAAGTGTATCGTATGCGGGTAAATACGTACTTATTAAAATTGCAAGAGTATTTCCTGTCATGTGTAAAAATGTAGGTGAAATTCTCCCATTTCGAATTGGAGTTGGGTTTCTGAGTTGTTTGAGTGAAAGGAGAGTTTCATTGTTTAATACCAACTCAAGAGTTTGGACTTTTTGGAGAGAGGTGGAAAGTGATATGAAGGATAGGAGTCAAGCATATTGTAATGAATGAAACAGGCCATGTCTGTTTACTGTTTACCCCCGCTTTTCTTTACACCATGAATATTAATGAAGAAATCTGAGAAATGAGAGAGAGAGAGAAAGAAGAGAAAGAGAAGAGCGGAACAGTTCTCCTCCAGTCATTGTTTATACATGAGGACAAACTATAAACTGTGAGAGAAACTACAAACTACAAGAATGTGTTCTCTCGTACCTTCAAAACCTCCATCTCTATTTATTTGTCTAGGAGTTTGAAATATACCTTGAATTTGAATTCACCCGTAAGAAAAGCCCTTTTGTGTTCATTGGGATTTCTTGTTCACACGCCTGCTTCACTTAATTATGAATATGGAAGGGAAAAGTTTCAATCGTCTGCAATCTGTGCTCAACTTACAACTAACAACCACCACAGTGAGAAATTAATTAATTTGTTATTTCTCTCTCTCTCTCTTTCTCCAAGAAAAATTGTTTAGCATGAATGAAACATTAAATAGCTCATTCATCTTTCACCATTTAAGTTGAAATAGCCCAGACTCTGGTTTTTAAAGTTTCCTCCTAACCTTCCCAATTTTGAAAGCTGGGCAGGTTAAAATTTGACCGAGTTTAATCATTTGTTGTAGGAAGTTTTCACACCCAAAATCTCACTCGCGGTTTCTGTTTAGAATTTTAGAATTAAATAGGAGTTGGGAAAGAGTTGATAAAAATATGTATGCGTTTGTGTGTGTGTGTGTGTGGATGTCATAAGTAATTATGTTTATGGATTTTCCTTTCACGACGTGATCAAGATAAAGCAAATGATAGGAATTCCGAGGGTAATTTATGATGGTGTGTATTACGCAATAAGAATTATCTACAGAGTCGACCGTAACATTTTCTAGATAAATGAATAGTGTGAAGTTGCCCATTCCCATTTGAATGTATAGAATTAGAGAACGGAGGATACAAACCACTACAGACGACGACAGAACAGAATGTGAAAACAAATGGAGGAAATGAAGTGATAAAACCTCTGTAGTGAAGCTCACATTTGGGCTTTCCATCATTTTTCATTTGTGACAAAAACTCATTGGGTATGCGAAAACAATAAATTTCCCCCCTAACTGGTTCACTAAATAGAGTAAAAGAGAGTCGACGACAATGTCTAATAACATTACTGTATGGATATGGATACAGCCGTGACAGGTAGAGCTCGAGAAAATTCCATTTATGAAATGTGTGGAAATGAAAGTGAAAATGACAACAGGAAAACTTTCTTCCTTTCTCTTTCCCTTTCTCCCCCCTCAAATTTGTACAGTTAAAAAAGATTAGCGTCAACTCTAAATCTAAACTGTGGGAAATCAGATAATAAAAAGAATCTGCACGAGACCCCAACGACAAATTGAGTTTTCTTCCCTCCTCAAAGTTCCAATGGGAAAAAGTCGTAGAGATGCAATTGCAAGTTCTGTGTAGTTTCACTTGGAATAAAAAAAAACTTGAAATAACACAAGGAATTTGCCGGAGAGGAAAACAATACAAGAGAGAGACAGAGAGAGAGAGAGAGAGAAAGAGGGAGGGGAGAGTTCAAAAGGCGTTTGAAAATCATATCAAAATATTTAGGTTTCCTTAAGATTACACAAATGCCAACACTCACATTCTCACACTTACACACTCAAATCTCACCCTCTCAACACACACGTAAGTTTGCTCAAAGAACAAGTTGAAAACTATTCCTTCTTATCTTCCCTGGGCAACACTCAACTTTTTGAAACTCTTCTTGTTTCTCTTTCTCTCTCTTTCTCTCTCTTTCCTTCCTTCGTTTCCTCTTCACTAGATTCGTTCAAACTACAAACTACAAAATAAACCAACTTGACCCCAAAAACTTTTTTTTATCCTCTCACAGTTTTTTTTATATACACATGAACAAAAAAGAAACCCAAGTCAAACATTTCAATATTCCGATTCTCGGGCATATTGAAGGGATTGAAGACTAAAAGGATTCCTATTCAAATTCGTTTCATGCATGGATTTTTTTTTTGCCTTGATAAAATAAATATAAAATATTGGGGGAAAGTTGCTTTCTCTTTCTCTTTCGTTTTCCCTTTCTCTTGCACTTTCTTCCCTTATGCTTTTATTTCTACTTTCTACCTTCTCCAGCCCAATCGCAAATCGCATGAAGAATATAACAATAAAAAAAATCCTGAAGCTTCCCCACTTCCCCACTTTGACTCCTCTTTGCTACTTGCACAAAAAAAAGTAAATTTTGTTTACTTAAGAAACCGGCATGTGGAAAAAAAGGAGCTGTGGAAGTCAGAGAAAGAGCTTGAGTTTCTCCTAAAGTTCTTATTAGGTGAAGTTTCATGGGAAGATGGAAGATCATATTTAATTTATGTCTCATGTTAACAAAGATGTTTGCTCACACTCATACACGAAGACATGTACACATGCCACACCACACGCGCTCTTTATTTCTCTCTGTTACTCGGTACAGGATAGCGTGTTGGATATTTAGATACGGGGAACGATGGGCATAGTCATAAGAGAGAGAGCGAGAGAGAGCGAGAAGGAGGAAGGGAATTCTTTGTACTTGGCACCACTCGCAAATGATCTATCTATTCACCACACAAAGCCATTTAATCTTTTCAGAGTTCTTACACACACACACAGACTGTGTTTACACAGCCCTGTCTGCCTGTCCACATTAAAAATTATGTGCTATCTCAACCGCGCTATTTACAATCATTTAATTAATACGTCGTTCTCGTCCTTGTCCTCATCGTCTTCAACCTATTTGATAGACGCCGAGAGTGAAAGAAAGAGAGAGAGTGGAGAGGCCGCAAGATCCAACAAATATAGAAGCCAAGCTAGCTGGAGAAAGTGAGAACTCCTCTCATTTCTATGTAAAATGTGAACCCACAGAGAGGAAATGCAAATCATCATCAGAGAGAGAGAGAGAGTGAGACAGAGGGAGGGAGACTTTATACATGTAATATTAATTTCATAATATGGCGACAGTGTTAATTTTGACTGGGCTATAATGCTTCTTTACATTCTTCGAACCACTCCGGGCATATTGGTTTCAGTTCGACCTTCAATCCGGACTGAGAATTCAAAAAGAGCTCACCACGAGTTAAAATGAAAAGAGAAAGTACAGTAAAAGTAGGCGAGGAAATAAGCTGCTCGAGTTACAAATACAAATATCAATGCAAGTGCTGGGCTGAGCCGAGCCAAGCTGAGGAGAGGAGTGGAAGCAGAGAGAGAGAAAACTGGAACTTCTTGTACTTGCTTTTTTCTGGTTTCTGGTTTTTCACAAACGATATAAGGAGACGGGGGAAAGTGTGTACAATGTACAAGCTAAAAAAAGAGAAACTAACCAAGCATTCATATGGAGAGAGAGAGAGAGAGAGAGATTGTGAAGAAAGCTTTCGCTTTCATGATTTCTTTTCCGTCGTCTTCGTCTTCTTCTCCTTCTTTGTTTTCTTTTACTTCGTCCTCTCCATACTTTCATTGCTTCCATTGCTTTTCCTTCCGTTCTCTCATCACTCTCGGTGAATTGATGTGTATCGGCGTTGTGTATGAGTGTGTGTGTGCATTGGCATGAAGCTCACTTTCACTTGATTTAATGTCAATGTCCTTACTCCTAAGCCTCGGGTCTCTCTGTGTATGCACTCAATCTCCGTATAGTCTTATCCCTCCGAATTCCTCGCTCGGCTTGTTATTTTGATGGATATCACAGTTTGATTGTCCTCATATTGATGGAAATACAACGTTGCTGAGTGAATGAACATCACATCATTTTACTATGACGACTCGAACGGAAACGGAAACTAAAAGCAAATGCATAGACTTTGATCAATTCAAAGGAGCGCGTTTGAAGCAGGTAAATACTTTGTATTTACTAAATAGTCAAATGCTATCGAGTCAAACAATTGTAAGAGGGAAAATTTCGTCTTCTCAATTCCCCGTGTTTACACAATGTCAATTTGAAATTTGAAGACTTGACTGGAACTCAACTCTTTTTTTTACATTCCGCATTTTAAAATTGATACTTAATTGACAAAAAAACGAAAACAAAGGCTTGAATACCATTTCTTGCAATTTCTTTTCCAAATTCGATACTTGTACAAAATTCATGGAGATTTGTTTTTTTTTTTGAAGATGAGGATTGAGTTGGTTTGGAGTTGTGATAAGGGAGAAGAGATTCTCAGTGAGTGAGTGAGTGAGTGAGCGATTACCCGGGTGGCTGATATAAATGCAGTGTGAGAGATGAAGATGTGAGAAAGATGAGATATCTCTGTGGAGGATTTGATTGAAGAGGAGTGAATGGGCGGGTGTGTATTGAACTGTCAGTGAGGAAGAGGGAAATATATATATAGAGAGAGAGAGATCTGTTTGGGCATAGAGACGAGAGCTTTAGACAGACAATGTAATGGATTACTGGAAACTATTTGATGCTCCAGCCTCTTTTCTTCTTTTTGTAACGTACCTGTGAGTGTGTGAGTGTGTGAGTGTGTGAGTGTGAAGGATGGAGAAAGGTTGAAGGTGTCTCTCTTCTTCATTCCTTTTCCTTTTGAACAATGGCCGACTCAATACCAAGTGACACTCGAAATGAAACAGAGAACCTGAGAACTGAGATTGAAATTGAACGTGAAAATGGAGTAGAGAGAGAAAGGGGGACAATCGGGCTAAAATAGTGAAAACTCCAAGCTGAACCTCCTTACACGGTAATCCACTTTAATTCAAAGAGAGAGAGAGAGAGAGAGGAAAGTTGTCGAGAAATGAGCTCAGGTGAAAAATAGCCAGTTTTCTAGTCGCTGTCCGCGACGCTTACCATTTATTTCTTAGTGTGTACAGCTATACCTATACTACACTATACATTCTAACCGTAAGATTAATTGGTTCATTCACTTAAATTATCATCTATCTATTCTCTATTATCCAGGGATTTGGCTGACGTCTCGATAATCATAGTATAGTAATATTAATAATGATATGAGACATCTTTTCGGAATATTGAAAAGTTTCCTTCTCGCTCGTTCACAATGAAATCACAAGAACGAGAAGGAGTACACAATTCTTTCCCGTCTTTTTTGATACTCGGAAATCTCAAGTTTGGGTCGGGATTTTGGATTTTTATATAATTCTTCATAATTCATAATATAATGAGGGAAATATTTGAATTCGGATTCTATATACAATTAAAGGCTCAAATTGTAATGGTACTTTGACTCTGAGGATTCCTCTCTGCTTGCACATGAAATAATGAGGAATTTGTCTAGGTTATGATATGAAGTTTTTTTTTTCACCATTTGTAATGAACCATCAAAGTTTTTTTTCTCTGTCCCAAATTATCCCTCGGCTTACCTTGCACATTTCCCCAGAAATGATGAGCTGCTCCTGGGATGTGACTGTGGATTTGTATGTGTGTGTGATCTTTGGATTTTGGATATTTGATGCGAATAAAACGTCTGTTTAAACTTTCCCTCGACTCCCGTCATCCTCATTCTCACTGTATGAAGTTTCAAAGTTAAAACATCGTTTTACGTTGAATCTAACTGGAATTGACGTGAGCTTGAGAGAGAGAGAGTGTGTGTGTGTGTTAAAAGCCTTAAGACCAAGTTGAGTCAAGGGATGAGACTCCAGGAAAAAAAGTGTGTGTGTGTGCAAGTTATAAAAGGTATTAAAGATCTCATTATTTTTTTCCCTAGAAAATTTCCATCCATAAGTTTCAAACAAATTTTTTTATGGGGTTTTCATTTCGTCCCTCCATCTTTTCTCCCCTTTTCTCTGTCTTTTGCTCTCGCTGTCTCACTTTCACAAGTTATCTAATCTCAAAATGAGCTGAAAATCAATAACTTTTTCCTTATTGAATACATTTTTTTTTTGGAAAAAACAAGCGTTGGGATTTCCAAGAAATTCCATCAAATTCATGACGACGTTTGGTTTTTATATTAATTACAATTAAAATGTGATTAACTTTCTCTTATATTATGACAAACAACAAGGGAAATGTTGGAATTCACTCAGACATAAATTATTGGGAAGGGTGTTGAAAAAACATATATATTTTTTCTCCTCATTAATTTATTGAAAGAGTTTTTGTCCTTGGGAAAAGTAAAAAAACGAAGTAGGAGTGTGATGATGATAAAATGATTTGATTTTCCAAGTAAATAGGAATCTGTACACGGGAGGACGGGGAATGAAAAAAGGCAAGTGAAAAAAGTAGGTCTGAAATTTCAAATCGTGGAATAACAATTGGGTGTAGACTGTAGAGACTCGGAGAATTTGGATTTTACAGCGAGAGAGAGAGGGGGAGAGAGAAAGAGAAAGAGAGAGAGAGAAAGCTGAGTAAGAATTCCAGGCATGGTTTTGCGATTAGGAGTAATGTGACGGTGAAAAGATGCTTTCACCTCACACAACACGCTACCTTATGAACCGGATCTGAAATCTATGAAGCAAGTCCCAAAGCTCTGGGTTCACTTCATCCATAGAGTTTTTTTCGACTGAGTGAACTGAAATCTGTATGTAGTATGTACATGTACATGTATATATGTATAAATAGATAGAATAGAGGCGAGACGAAATCCCACGCGCCTATGTGGAAAATGACAGTTTGCGTATGCATATCGGGGTGTCTGTACAGCTGTACAGGGTTTCTATACATGAATCTGTGTACAGATGCAGTTTAAGATAAGAGAACTGGGGAGGTGGGGGTGGGGGGGGGGGGGGAACTGGGGACTGGGAACGGAGTGAGAAAGCGTATAAGTGAAACAAAGACTTTCACTGTTTCAACTCAAGCATGAATATTACGTGAGGACATGAGGATGTTGTTCAGTTTCCAATTTCATTTCCAGACTCTGATTCCAACAGCAGTGGCTGTAGCAGCAGCAGCAGCTCTCATTCTTGTTCGCGTTTTCGTTCTCGTCTTGGCTCTGGCTCTGATTCTGATTCGGGCTCGAGAGTTGAATAAAAACAGGGGCAACCATCAAACAGAGGATATAACATGTACATGTAAACGTGTGAGACTACAGATATATCTCTCTCGCTCTCTCTCTGTCTGTGATATAGAAGAACGTTGATATACATTGGAAGCAATCTTCACAAAATGTCAACCGGTCTTTGTGACTGACTTTAATTTAATACCAACTTTTTTTCTTTCCTTATTTCTCTCTTTCTCTCCTTTTTCTCTCTCTTTCTCCCCATTTTCGTATTCAGTTGGAATTTTCGAGATTGGGTGTTCGCACCGTTATTCATGACGTTTACATTTAGCTAGAAATCAAAAAAATATCCATTTTCCCTTGCCCATGTACTTTTAACACGAGCAGACAAATATCCAGAATCCTCACCACAAAATTCTATGCTCAATTCCTTCTTCTTCTTTTCGGTTTACACAGCTCGTTTTTTTTATATTTATGAATTGTCTTTTCCCTTTTCTCTTCCTCACAAAATCAGAATCCCTCGATTCCAGGCCCTTTTTTTGTGCTCCAAAAATATTATTCAGTTTCCCCACACCATCACATATTTTTGTCTTCCCTTTTTGTCTTGTTAGTCATACGAACGGAACTGCAATTCAAACGTACTTTTATTTATTCACGCTGCATTTGTCTAAGGAAATTTATAAAATAGCCCCAGGACTTGTTTTTTTATACATAGAAAAAATTCTACTGACCATTGTAGATTGGCAATTTAACCATAAAAATGTATTGTGTTGTTTGGTTGTCGAAAAGGGATATTTGGGAAGATTCAAAGAGAAACAGGCTACAGAGGAATTATGCTGTTGGTGGATCTCATCAGAGACAGGGACAGTCAAAAGGTACGATCGGACTTGCTGATATGTATAAGATGATGATGATGATGATGATGACGACGACGACAGGGAAAGTAGTGGGATATGTACAGTAATATGATGAACAACCCAGAGTTTCATCTCAATGACAAAGAGAGAGAGAGACCGAGAGAGAGAGAGATAGAGAGCGAAGACTGAGATAAAGAAATAGAAGAAGACTGAAGACGTGAAGAATGGAAACAATCGATTTCGAAAATAGAATAGAACCAAAGTTTTTTATACTGTACGGAAAACCAAAGTAGAAAATTTGAGAAGCAAGAGCATCATGACATGACTTACATTTAGACCTAACCTACATTTTTTTGCTCTGCGTAAGTGTAACGGGGCACGGTAACCGTTCCGTGGTCTAGATTCTATGGTTTCCACACATGCATAACGTCCATGTACATCTATGGTTTGGAGTGAAAGAGAGAAAGACAGAGAGCGAGAGAGAGAAAGAGAGAGAGAGAGAGAGGGACAGGAAAGTAAAAGTAAAGGAAAGGGAGAGAGAGGGGTGGATGTTGGATAGAGTATTTGTGAAAGAAATTTTGCTAGCATTAGATCAGAATGAGAGTCTGGGAAGAATACTGAATAGATAGAATGGATGAATTCACCGATCCTTTATAACTTACCTTCAACTCTTTCTCCATGGTCCAGAGTCCAGAGACAGAGAGAGAGAGAGAGAAAGAAAGAAAGGAGGGGAAAAAAATCTCCCTGCAACTTTTTGGGGAATTCCACAGGACTCCCAAGATCCCGATTCTGTCTTGGAAGAAAAGTCACATTTGCTCCTGGCTTTTCCACAGATGAGCGCAGGAAGTGAAACCCATGTGTCTTCCAGTCTGTCTCAAAACCTGGCTTTTGCTTCCCTTTCTTCTTCCTCTTCTTCTTCGTCTACTACTAAGAGTATACGTGCGTGCATATCTATGAATATATATATATATGTAAAATCCTATGTTTTATGTCTATGACTTTTGGTCTACATCTTGGTCTTGGGTTTTCTCCTTCTCCCATCAACTAATACGTTCACCTGAATGTCTGAACGAACACACACGACTTGATATCATTACAGTAAAATATCTTCACGGACTCTCACTCTCGCCACACTCTGTGTGCCATTTTATATATGGAATATAATGGCAAGTAATTACATTAATTTCCAGAGATTTTCTCTCCACTTAGTTATACATACGGGGAGAGAGAGAGAGAGAGATGAGTGAGAGAGAGGGAGAGAGAGCAAAAACAGGAACTTGACTTGACTTAATTTCCTCACGCCCATTAAAATTTCGTTTTTGTAAAGAGCAAGCAAACTCGCGTAGCTGAACAAAAATAAGATTTTTCTCTCTTCCTTCTCCTCCTTCTCCATTCCCCTCATCTCTCTCTCTCTCTTGACAATCTTCACTCAATTAAATCATCAACGTAAATTTAGAGGTGCTAAATACTTAATACACTTTCAAGATTGTTCACACAGAACAAATCCTGATTTTTTTAATCATCCACATTTATTTTATGAGTCCTCTTCCATTCAATGAGTAGATAAATGCATTTTCAATTTCAACTCGAGCTCCTCATTTGTAATTGTACTGTCTGCAGAAAATATGTGTACGAAAAATAACCATAAGATTTTACATGTTAGAAATGAATGGAGAAAATAATGAATGGGATCAACGTCAAATATTTAATTTTCAGCTTGGAAACAAGAGAAAATATAAAGTGCAAATAGTTTTGTAATACAGCTTGAAGCATTATTATTTGTCTCTTTCTTTCTCTCTCTCATTCTGTGTTGTGCGGGCGACTGTGAATATTGTGTGAGCTGAGGAGTGAATTTGAATTGGAGTCAAGTAGAAATTGTCACGGCTATCTGTATGTATATTTATTCGACTGCTCTAAAATCCCGAGAGTTCTTATTCTAATTGTAATCCGTTCAAAACCAGTTCAAAACTCTCGGCACAAATTTCGGCTTTCAAATACAAATAACCACACAATTCAAAGAAAAGCTTCAGACAAACAAAATCCTGGGCGAGAGACGTCAGAGATTGAGCCTAAATCTAGTTTCTCTGGATTCTCGAGCTCCGAGTCAACAAATACACGGGGAGAAAATAGATTGCGAGAGAAAAAAAACGCAAAGTGAAAATTTGTGCCGCCTACGGGAGTGAGTACCCAGTGAAACGTCCTTTTTTCCCTCACAAACCTCCAGACCCCACACTAAAAAACGAGAGAGAGTTTTGAGAAAGAAAGGGAGAGAAAACAAAAGCAAAAGCAAAAACAAGTGGGAAGGGGAAATTATTATTATAAAATTATGAATTCGAGGGGAAAGGGAACATTTAATTAAATAAATTACATTAAGTCTCATGGGGTATTAAATTGAGCATGGAGAAAGCAAAAAAGTTTCCCACTCTCTCTCTCTCTTTCTCTCTCTCTCTCTCTACAGTTTACAGCTTCATAAGGCTTCATAAAAATAAAAATCCTATCCTGGTTTTTTTTTGGTGTAGGGCAGGGCAATAAATAATAAGAAAAATATTCCACAAAGGCTCAGTAAAGGGTGAGAAGGGAAAGTTAGGGAAAAGTGAATTGTTCCGTCCTCACTATCCACTCTCCACCCTTTCTACAGACTACAGACTATGTACGCGAATCTCTATGTGCATGTGTGTGTGTGTGTGTGTGTGGGTGTGTGGGGGGAAAGTTTGTTTTTCTAAACGAATCTCTGTGTAATCGTGCGTGTTGTCGTGATACCGTCCTTGACAAAGAAGTTTTTAGTCCAAGTCGCACTCTCGCTCTCGCTCTCTCCCCTCTTTTTTCTCCTTTGCCTGTACACAAGGAAAAACCTCCCAGACCCAGAAAAAACAGAGTGAACGGCAGGGACAAGCGAGGCTCAATGATGGAACATTAACGTTTAAGCAATCTTCCATCATGTCGCCAGTATTTCTCCCCATTTACTCCTCATCCTCGTCTACACACTCTCCAACTTGTTCCCTGGAATTGTAAGAGAAAGCGAGAAAGAGAGAGAAAGAGAAGGGAAGAAAGTGAATACTATCACCAAACGAATAATGTTGCACAAATAGGATTTTCTCTCTCTCTCTCTCTCTCTCTCTTTGGAGTTTCCACATATCATATCCAATTTCATTGTGTATTCCTCAGTAGAAAGAGTATAGAAATACACAGAGATGGAAGTTGTTGCATTCAAGTCCCATTATCCGAGTATATATTTCAACACGAACTTGAATTCATGGAGTAAATAAGGCGGATCGGGACCAGGATAATAAAATAATGTAAAACTCCCTCATTGACTTCAAATAGCCAAGCTTCATTGAGTTTGATTTTTCCTCGCGATTATTTCCAGCATGTTCAGAAACATGCGCAATTAAATTAAACACCTTTGATTTCCTCAAGATATCCAAACAGGATAAAAGAAATGATCGGCTACATGATGAGAATTAGTGGAGATTGTTGTGGTGGTGAGTATTTTGGGAAGGATTTTGGGCATGTGTACGACTTTTTGATTATCCTGTTCTGTACAGGAAAACATATGAAGGCGGGAAAGATATGAGGGAGACGAGAGAGAGAGAGATTTCAAATATTTTTATGCTCATGTTTATGGTTATGAGTTGACTATGGGATTTGGTAGGGATAAAAAAAATGAGCTCATAAGGGAACTTAAGTTTGACTCCAAAAGGCTTTACTTTAGGCCCGATTCACATTTCACATTTTGTATTTTATACAACGGAGAGAGAAAGTAAGTGAGAGAGAGAGTGAGAGAGAGAGAAAAGGCAGAGTGAGGGGAAGTATGCAAGTTTTTTTTTGTGCCGTCTATCGGTTTTTTTGAGAAGATGACGACGACAACGACGACGATGAAGAAGACGAAAAAGAAAAAAGCCAAATCAGCAAGGTTTCTATTGTATGTAGGTTTAGGAGGAGATTGAGGAGAGATTGTGTTCTTTTCGAGTTTAGAGTTTCGAGTATGAAGAAGCATGGAGATTTTGAGCTTACGGCTTTCCACAAAAAGGAATGAAAGAAAGAAGAAAGAGGAAAGCTCGTACTTATACATGGTCGTAGCAGGAGCAGGACACTTGGCGGGTTTTTGATAGAGAAGGGAAGAGATGAACAGGGAGAAAGTGAAAGCGAAAGGGAAAGGGGAAGCGAAAAAGAGGAAAGAAAGTGGAATGGGGGGAAAAGACAAGAAAGTTTTGAAACAGACATCCACACACTCCGTTTTTTGCGCACGTTGCGCCGAGCTCCATCAAGCCAGAAGAAAATATATCACTCCTCATAGCTCACCCAAAACAGAGCCCGTTTCAATAGCATTAACTGCCGTTTTCCATGCCAGGCGTCGTCTTTAACATGGCTAATTTATTTTCTCGATTCATTCATAGAAGACTCCGTCCCACTTGGTTTGAGTCTGTACGGATTTCAGGGTGACCAGAAATCCTATTTCTCCTCTCCAGCTAATTTCTTTGAGAGCTTAATTGAAAAAATTTGAATTTGAATTACATTTTTTTTGTTAAGTTCTCCAAAACGAACTTGGTGAAATTAAGATGATTTAACTAAGAATATTCCAATGTGTAGAATTTGGGATTTGGAATGGGGAAAGGCGAAGGAGAGAGTTTTTTTAGGATTGTGAAGGGATGAGTAATAAGTAATTTGACGAGGATTCAAAAGGATTTACTTCAACTCTGTGTGTGGAGGCGAGATGAAAAATCAGAGATTCCTCTGACGTCATAGGTGAGTTCTCTACATATATATATTTATTTCGTCGATTTGCCGAAACTTCGGGGTTGGTAAATGACAGGCTGATGGAAGTATAATGAATCATCCTAACTGTGCTCGGGTTTGGGCTAAATTACGACTTGGAAGTAGAAATTTGTCATTTGTGGGTTTGTTGGAGGGAAAACGAGGGGACTCGTCTCAACTTTCCTACTTTATTTTCAACTTGAACATTTTACATGCGAAAACTTTGACTTTATGTGGACAAGTTAGCCTTCGTGCTTTTACGCTTGTAATTTATCGGTGGTGAAAATTTCAGGCCACTTTTCTTTCAGTTTCCTCTCTTTCTCTCTCTCTCTCTCTCTCTCTCCCTTTCTCTCTCTTTCTCTTCCTCTGAATCTCCAGTCGGCGAGTAACTCCAACTTTACATTGACATCTATATTTTCTTGTTCGCTTTCTCTTTTTCTCTCTCTCTCTCTCTCTCTCTACCCTCTTTCAACATTTTTTTTTTGTCTTTTCCTTCCAGTAAGATTGTAAGAGTAAGAACTAAAGAAATATCTAGAGCCAAGACGTTCATTCAAATCACTTGATTTTAAAAGTTCCCGAACTGAAAACTGAAAATTTCTTTGCTTTGATTCCGACGAACATTTACACGATTCTTCCATTGTTTTGGGCATCAAGAAAACAAGAAGATGAGAAATGGTAAATTGCAAATGGCTGAGACTAAAATGTACATGGAGAAATGTAGGTCAAAAATTAGGTCATCGATATGGACGGATTGAGATGGGGACAGGTTGAAGGAAAAGTAAAAAAAAAAAAAAAGTATGAGGTATTGGCAGTAAAAAAAAAAGCCCAAATGAAATACGATGCATCCGGGCGCAATTTGAACTAATTTAATTAAGTCTGACGGTGAAGATGCGGATAACAAAAGCGAACAAGGTTGAAAGGGAAGAGAAAGGAGAGGGAGAGAAAGGCGGAGAAAGTATAAAGAAAGATGAGAGGGAGAAAGGAAGACAAAAGTGGATGAGCTACGTAAGGGAATTCGATAGTGATGGGAATCAAATGGCAATAGAAGGACACTCAAAAGCATATCCTATCCTATCCTATGGACTCTGGTCTATGGACTATGGGAAGAGGAAAAGCGGACTGAGGAACAAGAACAAGAAGAAGGAACCGGGACACACGAAAAGGCACAAAGACTTTGGAGAGAGAGAGAAGAGAAAGAAAGAAGGTTTTATGGCAGCAGTAAAACTTGTGTAAAACCTAATAGGACGGCATCTATAAAACTGGAAAAGAAACGATGTTCTCCCCGAGTTTCCTTCTGTGTCCTTGCTTGCTTTCTCTATGCCTCTCTGCGTGTCTTCCATTCTTTTGGGGTTCGTGTGCCACCCGAAGATAAATGAATAGAATGAAGATGATTGCATGGAGAATGAAATGAATGAATGAACGACTGGCTGACTGAATGACCACAGGATTGTCATTCATCCCTCGTGTATTGTCAGCCTGTCGTCGTCCAATTCTCTATCATTGTCGGTCTCAAGACAAAGCCCGAGAGGTCCTTTCTCTCTCTCTCTCTCTCTCTCGCTCTCTCTGGTCTTCTACAGCCGATCGCCCTAATGTCCCAACGATAGTGAGAAGACAGGGAAGGGAAACCTCTCACACAAGAAGAAAAAAGGGGGGAAGGGTTTGAGCATTCAAGCATATTCAGGATTCAGGGCTCAAACAAACCCAACACACACCTACATTCAAGTAGTCTAAAAGTCCCTACAGGCTTTCGGCTGGAGTCTATCGTCACCACTTGCCCTACTTTATCTCATATCTCACACAAACTTACTGCTTCATGTACATGCAGCAGTGTGTGTGTGTAAGTGCGGAGTACGTAGAACATAGGACGTGGATGGGGAAATGAGAGAGAGTGAGAGAGAGAGAGAGAGAGAGGACGAGAGAGCGCATCACGCAATTTGCAAGACAAGATGTTTCCGCGGTTTTCTCTTCAGCACCCGGCTACAATCTTGAATCATCTATTTCTGTCCAAGGAATCTCCATTCAACTGGAAATATCAAGCTTCCATTCAAAACTCCATCTGTTTCCCCACTCAAGATTTCCTTTCGTCAATCTAATATTCTTTCTCAAACCAACCGTCTTTCGTCTTTCTCAAACCATTCCTTTTCCTTTTCATTCTCCTCATACTTAAATGATATGACCATCTCTCATTTCACTCTCCTCTCAAAAAAAAAAAAAAACCATTTCAAATCCAATGCCGAGGTTGTTTTTTTTCTACCTTTTAACTCACATAAACCATGAACAATCTCAACTGTGATATAAAATCTTCTGTGAATGTAATTTGTATAGTCGGTTTAATCATATAATATATTATATTAAGCCCTGGGCAATCATTTGAATTTGAATTTTGAAAAAGGCGTCTACTAATTATTCCTAATTGGCATTCTTTCATTTATATATATTTTTTTTAGTTCAGTGAGGACAAGCATAAAAATTTACAGAAGAGTTTTAAATTTCAAAGTTATGATTCACGATGAGGAAAATAGGATTTTAAAAAATACATGAGAAAATGAATTAGGGATAAATAAAGTCACTCTCTGGTTAGGATTAGATTTCAAATGAGTTTTGTGGACTTTGGAGTTTCTTATACCTAATAATAATAATAATAATAAAGTGATGTTCCATCTTTAACTTGTGACGATAAGTCGTAGAAACATGTGTTGGCTGTTGGCTGTTGGCTGTTGGCGTGGATTCCCAAATTGGATATACATACATAGAGCAAATAAATATTATGTTATGTTATGCACACACAAACTCAAATTTCCTATTGCCAAACGTGTCTCGTCGTATCACTCTCAAGGACACACACAATCACATGCAATTTTCTCTATCCATTTTCACTTTCCCTCTGATTTCTCTCTGTCACTGTGCCATTCCAAATGCATTGAAAAAGCGAATAAATAAATCCTTCCCTTTACTTGTGTTCTGCATTATTTCTCAAGGATTTGTGCAAACAGAAATAAGTACAGAAATTCAGAAAGCACGTTTAGAGTTTAGAGTTCTGAGGCGTGTAAAACCCTGGAATCTCTCTCTCTCTCTCTCTACATTTTACAAGAACAATGCACTACATATAGAAATTGGTATTCTCGTGTTGTTAGGACTGGGAAAAATTATTTTCACATTGTATATTTCGGCTTTCAACGCAAAATACACGTTACGGTCCGGAAAACCCCTACAATTGATTATAAAGCTATTTGAAGGAGTTTTTTTTCTTTGAACTACATGGAAATGCGAGTGAATGTTGACATGTGAGATTGAATTATCAAGCCCGATTACCAGATGGAATTCCTTGCATTGCTCAAGCTCGTTGCACATTCCAAAATCCTAAACCTTGCAAGAATGTGCATGAAAACATAAAATCGTTAAACCCATTTTTTGTTTTACTCGTGTGGTCAAATTGAGAATTTAGAATTTGATAGAAAATGATATGTATTTTTTCCCACTGGATTTGCACCTGTGCTGTGGTTTTTCTACGGGGAATCACAAGAATTTTAAAATTCGATTCTTCTTGTTCCAAATGTCAAAAGTTAAAGAAGAATCTGTAATGGCTTTCTTAAAATTTCTTACTGTCCACAGCAAATTTTTTGAATTGTAGTTTATACGTTTTGTTTGGATTGACCGTGAAATTAGGAATTTTGGCTGAAAACTGAAAGCGGGAAATGAGGGATTAGTTGGACTAAACTGTTGTGAAAAAGGATTCAAATCCAAATGCGATTTGTTCACCGGAGGTGAATTAAGTTTTGTTTCACACAGACAGACGGACAGACACAAACAAACAAACAAACACACGCAAATAAATGTGGAAACGTGGAAGGAACGACAAGGACGTCTGGCTTCGTGTTTACAATGAGAACAAATGGTTAAATAGTTGGTTATTTTGGCCCAAGACCTTAAAACCTCGTGCATATTGTATTTCGTTGTATTTCACTGTACAAATTCAACTAGACAGAGTACAAACTACAAACAAGAGAAAGGAGCAAACAAGCAAACACAAGTCAAATGGTATAAACGAAAACGAGGGAGGAAGACGGAAGAATACAAGACAATTCCGGAGACGAGGAGAGAGAACGAGAGAGAGAGAGGGAATTCGGACAGGAATTTGTTGTGGAGATGCGGAGAGTAAAAGGAAGGAGTTGGAGAGAGGAGAAGAAAAGAGAAAAAGGAAGAAAGTGAGTGTAGGAGTTGTTGGTCGTGGAGAGAGAGATATAGATGGTAGTTGGATCTGATGCTGTAAACTTGGCTGTTGGCTGTTGGACGTTAGACGTTGGATGTTTTGAAGGAAAAGTTGAATTTGGAACAAGAGAGAGAGAGAGAGCGAGAGAGAAAGAGAGAGAGACAGTAAGAGAGGGAGAAACGGTGGAGTCAAACGGAGAAAGGAACAGTAGCGGAAATGGTCTCATTATATAGCCTTGGAGTGAGTCTGGCTCTCTGAATTATGACTTTCATTATACTCGGCTTCAGTATCCAGGCCAACATTCCCCACACATTTTACTAGCTGTATTTCCCATTCTCCATTTATTCTTTTCCTCTCATCGTTAGTAACACACACATACACACACACATTTTCATGTGTTCCTCACTCGCTCCTGTTTTTTTTCTCTTCCAGTTTAACAGCAAGAAAACCTCGTAGAAATCAGGAGAAAAAGATCAAGACAATGCTCAATTTTTTTTCTTTAATGTTGATGCATTGTGGACGGAAATTACAGATCACACCTTCAACTTTCAACATCAACTTCAGCATCCATATCCATCTGACAATGCCTCCTTTTTACCTTTATCGAACCCACACGTTTTTCAACTTAGGAATTAATATAGCTGAATTCCCCAATCGATTTGCAAATAAAATAATACGTAATACATACTTTAGACGTATAATAAATGTTGTAATTCGATTTAAATATTATTATTGATTTTAAATGGCCAAACTTCAAATTTCAATTATTTTGGGAATTTGTTTTGCGTGTACATAATACAGATAGTACGGAGAAGTGGATTGCAGAGTTGTTTTGCGTCTATTTGACAACAATCACAAAGTCTCTCCTTGTGCCACCGAAAGCAGATGAGTTGCTAATTTTTGACTGGAGTTCAGAGACCCGGAAATTCACAATATATATCCATATCCATACGATAAAATAAAGTAAAATAAAAGTCGGAACGGGAGCTCACCGTTTATTTTTCATCATTTTTTTCACGCCTTCAATTCTCAAACGGCGAGTACACAAGTCTGAAGAAACAACAAGGAAAAAGAGAGTGAGAGAGAAAGAAAGAAAAGAGAGAGAGAGAGAGAGAACTACAGATATAAATATGGTACATATATAAAAAAGTCAAGTAAATCTTTATCGTTTTGGGAGCCATGGGAAATTGACTAGGTACCTCGAGATTTTTTTAAGTGTTTCTCAAAGCCAATCGGGAATAAGTGTTGCCTCTGTTCACATTTCCCTAAGTTTATTTTCTTGTTTTTTTTTTTTTTTGACAAAATAAACAGTCAAGTCTTTCAATTTTCAATGAACACACAGAGACCAGTTCTTTCCTCTCAATGTTTTTCCAAAGTTTATTCAGATGATGCGTCATTTCATTCACATACAGATATACTCCACACTGTACACAAACCTTTGAGATATTTCTATTGGCGATGAAATGGGTGAATACGATAGATGGGGAAAGTGTTAGAAACAAAACTGGATTTGTCAATTCATCCTGTTTCCAATTTTTTTTATGCATTTATCAACTAACTCGTACATACGGATTATCCTTTCCGTCTTATTTATATAAATATGTACAATTTCCTACTGAGGACAAATTTGAAGGGCCAAAACACAGACGTGTACAACAGACAAAACAAATATGAGGAAATGAAAGAACATGCATGATCCGCTTGTCCCTTCTGATTATCTGGTTGATTCCTGTCATTTCTGCTGTAAAATCCGAGGAAAGCCACTATTATTTGACTACTTCTACTTTTTCACATATGTATTTCTTTCTTGAGTTGCTACCTTTGGTATTTTTTATTATTGCCGTTCATGGTTTATGGTGTGTGTGTATTATGCAACAAAAACAAGGGAATTCCATTCCATTCAATTGCAGTTGCATGTTGATGTTGACGTTGATGTAGCTCCAGTCTAGTTACGTTCTCTTTACTTTAACCATCTGTTTACCAGATTTACGGAAACCATACAGGAACTATCATAAATACAAAACTACATACATCAAGTCAATATGTGTCAATGCGAAGCACATAGAAAGTACACACACATACACAAACACACACTGACACACTTGAAAGCCAATTAATACAATAAAATCAACTCTGAAAATGAATTGCAATACATGCAGATATTTCGATGACAAAGTGCGTATGACAAAAAAATGCAGAGGAGAGAGGGAATTGAGCTCATGCTTAGTTTGTCGTGAGCAATATAGAAGTATACAGAGTGAGTCCCATCCATCCTTTATTGTGAACTACACAAGTTCCCTTTCACAATCACAATCCATCCACATGTATGTACATTAATTTGGTATAATACGAATCGAATCGAATCAAATTCCATCCATATACTTACTTATACATACAGATAATGGCGTGTACAAGAAAGCTCTGTATCCAGCAATGTACCTACGATACGATATGTGTATGCATTCTATTCACTGTCATACTGTATAAATATCTAAGGTACAAGCAAGTGTGAACGGACTCTCTTGGACTTTATACTATTCATTTCATAGTTTCGTTACATAGTTGTGTCGTCCATCGTCCATCGACATGATTACTTACACTCTCTCTCTCCTGTTTTCTCTCGCCCGCTCTGTATATAATGTATGTGCTGTAACTACTCTTATTCGGGTATTATTAACATTATTATTATTATTATTCTGTGGGGTGGTCGTGGCTCATATCTATACTCAAGCTAGACCAAGAGTATGGATTTGTTGATGGGGTGCAGACATGTTGTGGGATTCGTTGGGTTGGAGAACGTGACGTGTGGTTTACAGTTTACCTTCTCACCAACCCAGTAGGAGAAGCACAATTTTCGTGTGTAGCTCCTCACACTACTCAGACTACTCACAAACAAACACACACACACACACAAACTACATACTCAGAAACTCAGATAGATATAAATCCTGTGTAGTTGTCTTTGTAGACACATCCCTAGATTTCTACTTTCTATGGTTATTTTGAGTCCAAGTTCTAGTTCTAGTTTAGTGACTAGATGAAAGAGATATACAAAACAACGAGAGAGAAAAAAATACCGTCCAGCCGAGTCCTGGAGCGTATAAATCGATATTCTCTTACATTTCTTTTACATGTCTGATGTCTGAGGAAGGTAGGTAAAGGTAAAGGGAAAGGTAAAAAAATGTTCTCATGGAATGGAAGAACACACACATATACACACTGTGCTATTCCGTAGGATATTGGCATTGCCTCTTTCTATTCCACATTCAACTTTCAAGCATTCTGAATTCGGAATTCGGAATTAGGCCGGTCAGGCATTTTTAGTAGGAGCGAGTGAAAAGGGAAAGGAAAAGTAGTCTGAGCAGAGCGGACATTTCTTTACTCTGTCTCGGAAAACCGTGTTCTAAACCTTTGGAGTTGAGAGAGAGAGAGAGAGAAAGAGAGAACAGAAAACCAAACCATCGTTGATTTCGGAGACCAATGCTTCCTTTATAAACGTACAAATGTACAGACATGTTCTGTATGTGAGGAAAGGAAAGGAAAGGAGAAGAACAAGTAATCAACTTTACCCTTTTCCTCGTCTCTCTCTCTCTCTCTGTCTCCTCGAGTGGACTGATGAATGGGAAAAATGTACCAGCCATTCCCTGCTTATCCATCTACAAACAGAAATATCAGGATCCCAAGTCCGAATCTGAATTCCGCAAACTAAACACACTAAACCAACGGAGAAGAGGGAAAACGGGAGGACAGAGCTCAGGTATAAGTGTGTATAAGTAACTTCCATATAATAATAATAATAATAACAACCAATTCTTTAACACCTCTGTCTTTCTGTTTCTTGAGCCGTCCAGCAGTAGCAGCAAGTCTCGAGTCTCCGTCTCATGCCCGTCTGCATCTACGATATGTAAACTTTGAGGAATTTTATGCTCGTTGAGCCAGTAGGGAGAGCCTTCTGTTTCCATTTTTTCCCCAACCATGAGACTCCACACAACAACATACCTACAACTACTACAAACTCCAAATACCGATATGAATGTGTGTATGTGTGTGTTTGTGTGTGTTTGGAGCTGTCATGTCAGCTTGTATTAACGTTTCCACATTTAAATCCCATGCTCTCTCAAAAGTTCAATATAAACAAGCATGGTGAAGATAGTTGAAATGGAAAAGCTATTTGTAGCCTCAAGTTGGAATTCCAGTTCCAGCCTTCCATGTACTTTTCTACATACAGTATTTGTAGGGAAAAGTCAGAGCATATATCTGTATATATTGATAAGTCTGATCGTAAGCCTGAAATGTGTGACTGTGTGTATGGTTGTGTGAGTGAGAAAGGAAAATGAAACGCCATACATAGATTGGCTACTGCAACTACATACAGAATACAGAATACAGATATGGCATACTCAACTCAACTCTAACATAACATAAGTATATCTCGAATGGATATGTATATATATTTTTTTACTATTTACTCTATTGCTTTGCGTTGGTTCTACTAAAGATATTGCTTGTTAGCTAGCTTGGGTTATTCTTGTGCCTGGTTGTGCCAAGAGTGAAGTTACCCTGTGTATTTAACATGAGTATTTCCATAAGAAAAGCCATTGTCCCATTATTTCAAAGTTGAAGCTCTCTTTCTCTCTTTCTCTCGCTCTCTCGCTTTGGCTACATTTCACTTTATTGATCTTAAAATCATTCGAGTTTTGGAGTTGCTCTAGCAGCCTTCCGGATACTCCACGACTCACCAAATGAACAAACAGATCCTGATGCGAGCATGCATAATCATAATACGCAGCCTGAAAAACAACCAATACATTTCTTCCTCTTCCTCAAAAATTAAACCAACAGTACATTATGGAAAATTACTAACCATAAGTAAAAGTAACTTGAAGCAACCAACTAACTATCGACCATCATAAATCTCTGACTCTGATTCTGAATAGTCAAAGTAAAATATCAACTATCGAATCAAATGCATCTGGAGAATATGGTTATTTGTACTAATCAATTTATTCACACAATAATGTTCACATCAAATGATGAAATGAGACGGAGCTCAATGGAAAGAGAGTCATCAAATATTAATGGATAAATGATTATATTATATTATTTGTATCTAGATAAATTTAATCATGGAGGGATTCTGATTCTACATTCTACATTCTGCAGATATACAAGGAAAGTCGTTGCTACGTAGAAGTTGAATGCCTGTAAGGGAACCAAAATGTAGAGGGATTGTATATAAGTATAAAGTCAATTTGAAAAAAGGGGTATGGACAATGAATGTGCTTACTTTTACTATACTCTTCTTCCCTTGACTGGATGGTTGCAGAGAAAAGTAATAGAATGGAAAGTTGGAGAGTCTACGTGGAGCTTTTATGTTCTTTTATTGTTGAATGTCAAATGCCGATGCGATGCGGAGCTCATAGTTTTGGATTTTCAAAGCATATATAGATATTCATATTCATATTACAAGTACTAGTACTCTGGCCGTAGTTGTAACTTGCAAGGTTTTTTTCTCTCTTTCTCTCTCTCTCTCCCTCTCTCTCTCTCTCTCTCTCTTTCACTCGCCTACGTACGACCGTCAGTGGAAAGATGGGGAATTGCGATTTCCTGCGTTTGACATGACCTGTTCATAACTCACTCGACATGTCATCCATCCGGACGGAAAATATTCTAATTCACAAAAACCCAACCGTGTACATACTTAAATACTTCAATTGGATTTGGATTTGTGGATTTGTGGACTTGAAACTGTGGAAAAGTTTTTTTTTTTCTCTTTAGTTTGGCGCACTTGCACATACATATACAGACACACATACACACATGCACATACAGACATGGACACAAGCTCGCCTGACTTCTTTCCCTTCCCACTCAGGACTCAGGACTCCAAAACTCACCATTCACCACTCACACAACTGTGGAAAATGTTCAAATGAAAGCTCTCTCTGGCCACTATCTTTCAACATCCAGACAAAAAATGTCCATTACAGATATCCCGAAAATTGTGGCAAATAAAATATGAGAGTTGATGAAATTCAAATATGCTCACAAGCGTAAACATTAAACATGTCAAAGATTCCCCACATCATCATCAACATTGAACAGTGAACAGTCCACCAACTCAAAACAAATCCTTGTTTCATAACCTCAACATAACGACTCCATTTTAAAATGTTTTTTTTTTTTTTTTACTCTTTAACCATTTTCCCATGTTCTGTTTTCCGTTTCACGTTTCAAGTTTCAAAAAACTTTTTCAATTGAAAATATTTACAAGGTGGGGGGAGAATGATTTCAATATTTTGTGAAGCAAGTGTATACACAATTGTGCAACTGCTGATTGGGAAATGTACAATTTTTTCAGTGACATAATGTACATTTTGCACTAGGCAAAAGAGTATCACGTTTAATTTCCGTAGGGAACACAACTGGATTTTTGTGAGTGGAAATTATGACGAGCTGCTTGGGGTGCAAATTATAAATGGGCTGGTGAGAATTGATAAATTATGGAGATGAAGTTAATGTCCAAATGAATATTTGACATGGTTCTCCATTTTGCGCTTGTTAGTCCAAGTCCATGCTCCATATTTTCATAGTTACGATATGAAATGAGAAAAGAGGAATCTTTTCACCATTTTAACATAACTATACAGATATAGGTACATACAAATCACCGCCTGATCCTTCCTCCACCATTTTCTCTATTATTTAGGAAAATTAAATTATTCCAGCATTCGGGCTGGAGTTGGGGGGTTTTTTTGTAGGTTTGAATTCAAATTTACCATTGTGTGTCCACGTTTGTGTGTGTGTGTGTGGTCCTTTTCCCTTGACATAACGTGTGAAATTTGAGTGTATATATGTAAGAGCTTTGATATTTGACAGTATAAAAGAAATAAACTCAAGTGGAAGATTCATAGCTTTTCTCATAGACAGACAGACGGACGGACAGGCAGACGGCGTTGAAGTATCTCGAAGTATATCGTTCATCGATATGTGCAAGAAAATGTGCATTAATCCTCACACATATGCAAGCACATGCTACACACATAGTCCCCTACTTACTACTTACGACTTACAACTTACGACTTGGGCCTTGTCTTCCCACAAAACTTGATACTTTCTCTCTTACTTTCCGTCTCTCTCTCTCTGAGACTGAAAGAAAGTGGACGCCGTTTTTTTTTAGTCTCACGTGTCTAGAATGAATTTATAATATCTTTTCAAAGTCGTCACACTATGAAAATTCAAGATAAATTGCTCTGCTTCCCTGACAGTCCTTAAAAGAAGGGAATAGATGAGGAAGAAGAAGAAGAAAAAAAGGGAAAAGGAAAAGAGTCGGACATGTTTTCACACTCTACTTTCTTCTTTCTCTTTCCCTTTCTCTCTCTCTCTCTCTCGCTTTCTCAAAATTCCTTGGTTGACTATTTTTGCCAACAATTTGCTTTTACAGTATGCAGAGAGAGAGTCCAGGATTTGTCTCATTCTCTTTTTGATTATGGTTTATATACGTATTAAAAAAATGTCTTCTTATTTTATTGTAAACTGTACAGAAAAGGCATACTGATAATAATATTGCCAAAGGGCTTCTAAATATCCGCATGATTTCATGGAGACACGTCAAAACACACTGTAAACTGTAAAAAATAAATAAAATGGCGAACATTCACATTTTACATGACATTTACACTCTTTTTTCTTTAGCAAAGCGAGGAAACTTTTCACTTTTCTAGAGATGGCCAGTCCAAAATCGACAGTCGACAGTTGACAATCGACAATGGAGAAGACGCGAAAGAGAGGACAAGTTATTTTATTCTTCATGCACGCAAAGTGCTCCAGCACAAACGATACAGAGGAGAAATGTTTCGTTTTGTACATGGACTTGAAAAAAAAAAAATTCGGCACTCTGACTGAATGTAATAAAAAGTAGAAAGTGAAAAGTATTGCACAGTGTGAATCCATACGTAGCACGTAGCTGTACCTTTAAACCGTTCAGAGAGAGAGAGAGAGAGACAGAGAAATAAATTTACACGGGGCTTCTTTCCACAAGAACACAATGACTACATGTAAGTATGGTCTGAAGACACATTGCACCTTTCCCAAGGTAAAGGTAGTCCAAAACGGAAAATGTAGTGTGAACTGTAAAATGAGTGAAAGCTTTACATGCACCATGAATGTACTTACATGTTGGGACGAGAGCGATGGTGATACTCATCAAACCAAAATATACGCAAGTGTGTATGTTATGTGTGTGGCTTCTTGTTCCTTGGGGATTGCCTTTTGACCAAAACTATAATCTATAATAAATATGTATGAGAGAGAAGAAAGTTTATGGTTTATAGTGAATTTAGTTTCGACACTTGAAAAACTTTCAGCCATGCTAATATCCCCAGTCAAACTACTACATATTACATACAAAAGAGAAAGGAACAGGAGCAGGAAAGCAGTGGAAAGAGAGAGAGAGTGAGAGAGAGAGAGAAGATAAAATAGTGTACAGGCTCTAGCTGATGTATACAGATAATGTATGATGGTGCACGTGAGAAAAGTTTTCATGTATAATATATAATATATGCGGAGATCATCGAGTGATAAATAGATTTTCATAGGGAGCTTAAAGTCTTTCCAATGTCGACAATCGATGATGACTACTCCAACTACTCTACACGGCCACCAAATAATTCTCATTCTTACTCTCTTTTTTCTTTCTCTCCGTCTCTTTCTCCTTGTATTTCTCGAACTTCTTCTCAAACTCCGTGTCCCGTGTATTATCCATAAAAAATTCAAGCGTTTTTCCTTTCCTTATACTTCCCCCCCCCCCCCCCCCATTCGCTCTCTCTTTCTTTGTATCTAACAGAAAATATTCACTCCTGTAAATCCAAATCAACTTGACGGTGAAAGTTGATCGGAACTTGCTCTAATATATATATGTGTATTTTTTTCGTTAAGCTAGAGACTAGTAGACTACAAAAAAAGGTGTTGACACCCGAAGCAGTCAAAAAGGCTAAAAATCCCTCCTTAAAAGTATGTGACAATTTAAATTAGTATCCAAAATACCAACGGAGTAAACTTTGCACCTATTTTAAAATGGAAATGGTGCTGCTGCCGCTAATGAAATGAACATAAAGTTAATAAATGACAGACTGAGAAAATTCCAAATGCCGAATACCAAATGCACAAGTGAGAAAAAACTTTTTCTTTCTCTTGTAACCATTAAATGAAAGTACAGTCGGCTGTCACCATTTCCATTGTATTTTGTACATTGTACACTTTACACTTGTACAATCCTCATCATTGCATTCATACACAGCGGCTGTTTTCCCTCCACACAAATCCATAGAAGAGTTTCCTCATAGCGTGTGCTTCCAACATTGAAAACAAAAACAAATGTATTGTCAAATAGTTTTGTCCGTGTATTCACACAAGTACAAGGACGGACGGACATGCTGACGATCCGAATTCCTATCACCATCACCAAAAACCCGAAAACCGAAATAGGAATAAGAACATTCCTTGGACAGTTACAAAAAACAGAGAGCGAGAGAGAGAATTTCATTGTCTCTTGTTGTCCCTTTTCTCTCAAAGAGAAACAGCTCGTAATCGTTTAACGTGGAATTGCATAATAAATAGAAAATACCATTAGGGCATATGCATGATTTTCTGCATCCCATGGCTACTATTGGTATGACTATTTTTTTTCACGGAGGTGGAACATGGCCAGTGCCATTTCCTTGCTTGCACTGCACTAACTGGAAGGAAATGGCAACATGGGTTATTGGAAAATCCAAGTCGTCTACCCCGAGACTTTCTCCTCCTATACTTTCCTACAAAGGAAATCCAGCTATACAGTTTGCTCCTTTCTCTTTTCTCCTTTGGCTATACATTTTGGAAGCTTCCAAACCTCCAAAGCTCAAATATAAAAAGTGTACATTGGCATTGGAGAGGGTAGGAGTTAGTGTAAAAGGTGTAAGGGCAGAATATCCCTGCCAGTTAATACGTTTCACTTCTCTCTCAGTGTGTGTGTGTGTGTGTGTGTATGTATAAATATTGGTGTTCTTCAGCCGTCTTCCTCTCGAGTTTTCCTCAAGTTTTCAACGCCAGACTATTGCAGAGTGTAGATTGGGAAGCTAACGGAGGAAAGTAAGAGGGAAAGGAGTGAAAGCTGCGGGCAGTGAAAGAAGGGAGAGCGACAGAGGCACCTCGTTCTCACTCTCAACTTGAAATGAAATGGCTAATATAAGATAGCAAGTGGAAAGTGGATGAAATCTCTGTCTGTCTGACTGTGTGTATTGTGAATGGATGACCACACGATGAGCTTCATTTTATTCTAATATTATGAAAAGCACATTGCCATTAGGAGTATGATGAGCATATTGTATGTGGAGGACAAAACTTGGTTTTCATGATATGAAATTTGGAGTAAAGGTGACGTTTTTTTACGTATAGGCAGTCATTGTCATCACTTTGTACTAGCCCAATTCAAATATTCGATCTGGATTTTACCACGTTAAGAAGGCAGAAATTATGGAACGTAAATAATTAATAGTGAACCTTTCAAACATTTGACAATATAAAATCCGCAGAGTTCCTCGAGACTAGAATTGTGGGAATTCGTTTGTCAACTATGTTCACAAGTTGACACAAGTGGAAGAACTTGAAAGGTTTTCAAATCATCATGGATATTGTCGTGGTTTAATGTGGATGTTGACGAGAGCAAACTGGACATGAATTGTGTATTTCCATTCACATTCTCATCCAAGGAGAAAGCAAAACTCGGAATTTGGGATTTGTCCTCGATATCTAATTTTTCTGTTTTTCCATAGAGTACATGTTTTTGTACATCAAATCCGTTTGCAATCTAGAAAATTTATTTCACATGGATACTGGATGAATTGTTGATTAGCATTGAAAGTTTTGGGGGAAAAGATTGAGAAGGACAAACTTTCTGTATATAGTGAGAAATAAAACTGGAGGAAATTCATTCTGGATTGACAAGACGATTTCCTTAGTTTAAATTTTCACAGTGTTTTCTCCACTTACCTTGGAAATTGAGTTGGAGAGTGTTTGATGTTTCAAGTGTGCCTTTCGTTTTCCGTGTGTGTCTCTCACTCTGGCCCTTCGTCTCATACTGGATTGGGGGAAATTGGAAATGGGAAACGAGAACAAGTGACGAATTGAGCCAGAGAGAGAGAGAGACAAAGTGAAAGGAAAAGAAGGCGAGAAAAAGGACTCGGTGAATGGTGAAAGTGAATTTATTTAGTGTATGGAAGCCACTCTTTCCATTGCTAATGGTTTCGTCGTCAAGATTTATTCTCAAGGTAGAATACACAAAAATCTTATATCAGCTCACACAACCCACATTTATACAACTCCATATGTCCATAAATATTTATAAAACCTCAATTTGATTTGGTATTTGGGACCAGTGAGAAAGCTTATATGTATATATATTGTTTGTTACGGAAGCATGCGAAACTCCATATTCTTCATACAGTTTTTTTTACATCCACACATTTTTTTTCAACCACATGAAAAAGAAAATTTACTTAGTTTTTTTTCTCCTTCTTTCTTTCGAATGTCTGTGTCGTCGTTGTGTGGATGGTTGCGGCGGTATGACAAAAAAAAAGGAAATCCCGAGCCAAATTTCCATATTCCAAACTCCAAATTTTCAACCACGCTAAACAATCTGAATGTTGAATATAAAGAAGAGAAAATAAAATCCTTCCACTTTCTTTTTTACTTTCTCCATTTCCGGTTTGAGTGAGTCACCCGTCCGGTCCTTTGAATTGATTCTCCCACATTTCCTCCACATGCAAAAAAAAAAAAAAAAATACAATGTAATACAAAAAAATAAATGTAAACCTAGGTTTTAAATTCTGGCTACCTCAACCTCCAATACGATTCTTCCTTCAAAAATCTGTAATCTGTATTTATTTATCATTTTCCCCATCTGCCAAAATTAGCACACTCGTTGACTGTCATTTTTCGTCTTCCCATTACAAATAATATAAGCGCATTTATACATTTCTACAATTCTACAAAAAAAGAAGGAAATGAATAAATATAGAAAATAGAAAGTCCACCCAAGCTGTGAGCGATCCCAGAGAAAGTTATCAAATCCTCAAGTGAACTTGGATCACCTGTACAAATATCAAACAGTATAAATTAAAATGTAAACGTGAGTGATCATGGAAATGTTCAAGAGTCATTACATTGCATAATCCCCCCTCCCGTTACATGAGTTCTTCCATCCTTTTCCCCCGTTATAGATAGTCAAGCTAACGAGGGAAAGTTCAACTTTTCCCCTCTCTCGTTCTCGTAGCCAGTCACTCAGTTACTGTGTTTACTTTTCTTCTTAGGGAAAAGTAAACGTTGTATTTCCCAGACATTTCCTAAGAGGAACACGAGTAATTAAATGGTGACTCAAGACTGAAGATGAGTAAAATCATTTCCTATTCTAATTCAAATGAGGAAGTTGGAATTTGGAAGGTGGAAGACGTGGGCGGGGGAACTCATTAGTCATTACTCATTAGACTCCATGCTCGAGTTGACGACAAAAGTGTCAATCTCACTCACATCTTCACGCATTCAATTTCATAGCGAAACTCCCTGATTTTACATACTATTTGTTGACCCGCTAAATCTCGAATGTCACACGCAATCCAATTGCAATTGAAAAAACATTGTCCGTAAAAAGCCGTATTGTGAGAGTGATAAAAGAAGGAATGTCGTTGTAGTATCTATAAAGCTAAAGGAATTTGGAGAGGAAAATAACAAGGAATCGGAAACGATGTCAAGCTGAGAAGGGTATTGTTTATTGTTGGCATGGGATGGGATAGCTTTATGTAACAGAAGATACTTTTATAATGCTAATATAAGGCGAGACGCCAAAGGAAGGGAAGCCAGCATCTCCAGCTTTAGCATCCGCATCAGCATTTACTTGAACAAGGACAATAAAATTTGAGCACCTGCCAACAAAGAATGAGGGTAGCGAGGAAGAGAGCAAAAGAGAGTATGAGAGAGAGTTAGAGAGAGAGTTAGAGAGAGTGAGAGAGAAAGGAAGGGAAATGGATGGTTATGGGGAAATGCTGGTTGTTGAACAGGAAGTATTCTCCTTGAGGGCTCAACTCTAAACAAGCTAATTCATATTCCATGCTGGCATAATAAGCTACATTTACATCACTCTACATTTTTTCATAACACATTTCTAAATACTAAATAGCCAGATGAAGTCATTCTCATAGACGTGGGAGCATGCAGAGTGCAGACATACACACGTTCACAAAGGGAAGAACCGATACCCAACCAAACTAAACCAGAACATAACATAACAACACACACAAACTTCAACTACTCAAACCCAAAACCGAAAATATCCAATTACTGCATGGTGAATCGTTAAATTTCCCACAAACATTTGGCAACCAAGCCCAAATCTTTCCTCAGTCTCTTTCTCTCTCTCTCTCTCACTCGCTCTCTCTCTCTCTGTCGTTTACATCGCACATGTTCGAGTTGGAGTTGGAGCTGGAGTAAAGGCTCAAGTGAAGGCAAAGGCTTAGACAAAAACAAAAACAGAAAGCCCGTAAATCTAATGAAGCTTGAAGCTTTTCCCCCCTGTAAAAAAACTATTCAATTTTATTGCTTTTTCTCTGTGTTACGGAAGGTCGGGGGGAATTGCTCGTATTTATTTTTATCTGTACTTGATAATATACGAAAGCTTGCGCATTATTTACATTTTTACGTCTGACTGTTGATTTCCTATCCATTTAAAATAATAAAATGTGTCCCTTCCGAAAGTTTCCGTGCGTACATTTGAAATTTGAACTTCTGTTTGTGTCATTGGATTGGATTTGTAGTTTTTCTTTGTAAACAAAATCAGGACAAGGCAAAACGGAAGGTGGAATTGTCATTGGGAAGCCATTTTATACAGCTATATGTGACAAATTAAATGTTGGGTGTTGGGAGTATTAGAGGTTGGGCAGGTGGATAGACAGCGAGGGAGGTGGCAGGTGCATGAACAGATAAAATAGGTACACAAATGTCTCATTCCTCTCCCAATTTCTCTAACCAAAAATTCTTTTCTTTTCCTCCTGTTTTTACACTTCCCCTCAAAAAATAACAATAGTAGCCGGAGCAGGAGTAGAAGCAGTAGCAACAACAAAAAAAAACAGCACCTACAAACATCTCTTACTTTCTTTTCCGTTCTTTGTCTTGTCATTCGCGTTTTTCCCTACACAAAAGTGCGTACACTCCGGGCACGAAGTTTCAGTCCAAAATGAGCTCATGCAATGAAATTTCCGTTCAAGTCGTTCATTCGTACATAGATAAATCCTTTTTATAGTTCCAGTTGTCCATTTGAGTAGGATGGAATTCGGGCTAAAAGTATTTGTCATTTGTATTGTTACGAGAGAAAAAAGGGAAAGAGAACAAGAGAGAAAGGGAGAAAGTGGAAGAGAAAGTAAAAGTAAAAAAAAGGGGGATTTTTGTGTTGGCTGGTGATATTTCTATGAATGTACCTACACAATATCTGTAGTTGAGCATGTGTATGACGTATCATGTGCAGCGTGTGAATATTAAATGTGTTTGCACTTACCCCACAGATAGAACTGAGAGTTTACATGACTGAATCCGACGCCTTTCTCTCTCTCTCTCTCTCTATCGTTTCTCTTCTAGTTGTCCTTACATTTTTACCCACAAAATGGAGACGAAGAACGGGAGTTGTTATGAAAGAACACTGGAAATATACACACAGAAATATAAGTTTAACTATGAGTGTGAGAATGAGAATGGAGGGAGAGAGAAAGAAGAAAACGGAGGAGAATTCCAATGTTATGTTATTTTGGGGGAGGTTCTTTGTATAGTAAACTCACATATAAATAATTCATTTGCTGTTTCTACGAGAAAAAATATTTCGATTGTCTCGTTCCCTTCGTTTTCTCTCTCCAGAAACGTCTCAAAGCTGGTTCTCTGCTCTCCTCCACCACCGCCACCACTTTCTTCCCTTTTCTTTCCCACCCATAACCCATTTTCTACTTTACAATTTTCTTTACACCGTCTACTCTTTTCTCGTCTAATGCATTTAAAAATCCATTACATTTAATGCAGACTTTATCCCTCACACCAAATTCTTTAGTTAACTATTCACAGGAGATTGTTCGAAAGTGGAAACAAAACACAACTCATTTAATGCTTGGCCACTACTATGTATTACTATTACACTACCATGAAAATGTGTCACTGTTCACTGTGGTATTTGTATTTGTGGGTTTTTGAGCTGGACGCAGAAACACTTGAACATTTTCCTTGTCCATGTGTAAAGTATGTTCGTACATGGTTGTTTCCTCTAATGTCACAATCAGAACGTTCCCTTTTATGTATACAGATTCTAGAGTTGTTTTTTTTCAAACATTGTTTATTCAAATTGTCTTTGGACGTTGGTGGAAGTCAAATTGTTTACAAATATGAGAGTGAGTGTACGTTCAAAAAATTCATATCCAAATCCCAAATTGCCAATTCCATGTACCAATGTACAGGACAAGACAAAAGATACATACAAAATTCACAATCACATTTATTGGGCTGGTGTTGGAAAGCCGGAAAACCGAGAGCAAACTGGATTTGTTTTCAAGATTTGTTTCTCAACGCGGCTTGATTCATTCGGTGGGAGAAGAAGCGAGAAAAATCATCCAAGATTTACTTACCAGATTTACCAGATTTAGTATGTGTGTTTTTTTTGTTTGTATAGAGTGTGTGGATTACTCTCTTTCTCTCTCTCACCGTCGTCTACACATGTTTCTCTTCCTCTTCCTGTGTGTGTGTGTGTGTACAAACAATCGACGAATGACTGAATATTTCAGTATGTAGTTTGAGCCAAGGCAGGATATTTTGACGCTTCAAATGGCTGCTACAGACGCAGTCTAGCAAGTTCCGTATTATTTTTTTTCAGTGGGAAAAACAAATGGATTTTGGTGATGGAAATCTAGCTGTCAGACAGAAATAGAGAGAGAGGGAGAGAAAGTGTGGGAGAGAGGGAGAGGTTGGACGAAGAAGGGAAAGAGATAATTCTGTTAGGAATCCAAAGGTGGATGGATGTGCATACATAGAAATATATCTGTACAGACGCGTACATATTCCCATATCCACATCCACATAAAATGTAGTCGCTGTTGTAGATTGAAGATGCACAATAGATTTACATAACATTTTTTTCTCCTCCTCGGGAGCTTGGTGACAGGAAAGATTTTCATGTGCTTCTCCTCTGAATGCTCCTAGCAAAGATATTTTCTCCAGTAATGGCACACGAAATGACACACTTTCCATTCACCGTTCACCAACCCTCCACTCTCTGCCTCTGCACCTTTATGGGATTCTCTTGATAGTCTGTACTCTCCAACTCTCTCTCTCTCTCTTTTCATTTTCACACATTTGCATTATTTGCATACCAACGACCCTAGTAGCACATCACATCACATTGACATTCACATCCAGATCGACCTTCAACCAACGCAAAATCCACCACTATACGTTTTGACCCAATATCGACGGACGACGTGGATTCTGCCATTTTATTGGTCTTCTTCCTTTTTTCCCCCTTTTCCCGTGAGTCATCACAGATATTGCTTCATATCTGTACAAATAGAAATTCAATAGAAAATAGAACCACAGCAAATTCGTAATCTATATCCAGCATCCTCTACATGAGTATGCTGCTCTAAATGTGAATGTAAATATTTAAAAAAAATCCCACGTTACACCATGTACACATTCCTTGGGGGATTCCTCACATTAAAAAAGTATCTGTATATACAGATAGAAATGGCCAGTGACTCACTGACGACTATTTACTCCACAAATAACGACTTATCTCGTGTTCACAATAGTAGAAATGAGAATCAAATATTTCCTCAACAATACAACCGTGAGAAATGCAAATTCGCCCAAACAAATCTTATACATATTTAGTACATAATAGTAATAATAATAATGATATTAAAAAACGTAGGAAGGGGAAAGGTTGACAGTGGATGTGGATGTTGCTTAGAGCTTATCGAGTTGACTGTTGGAGATTGGACGAGATTGTTGTGTGTGGACGAGTGTAGTAAAGACAGAGACAGAGAAGAAGGGAAGAGAAGGAGACAAAGTCTTAATGGCTGACAGTGGATGTGGGTGAGATTGAAGATTGGAGATTCGTTCAAGGGCTTTCAACTACTCACTCACACTTAGCATTTGAATTCGGATTTTGACTGTAAGTATGAAGGAAAATAGATAGAGACATATTGAGAAAGTTGAGAGGTAAATGGACGAGTGGAAGTTGTATGGAAATTAAAAGTACATGTGGTTTGTCTTGAGAGAGAGAGAGAGATAAAAAAAATCAAATGGTGATGGCTGTGGATGCTCATCGTACTAGTACTTTGGTTTTCGTGACTGTGTAGCCTGTAGTCTCCTCGCACAGGGTTTTCTATAGTAGTATCCGTCCATAGTGAAAGTTGAAAGTGAAAAAAGAAAAGGTTCCCCATTCCACAACCTTTTCCCCTTTCTTTCTCTATATCTCTCTCTTTGCTGTATTCCTCCCCAATCCCTAACGTTTCCTCACTGCACAAATCCTTTGGTTATGCTTACGAGGTATTTCCTTTCTCTTTCTTTCTCTCTCTCTTTCTCTCTCTCTCTCGATTCTGATTTGTCTTGTTTAGAGTGTTCAGAAGAGACTGAGGATTCTCCATCCTTGCATTTCTTTTTCCTTTTTTCTCCGAAAGGGTCTACAATCTAAAATATGCATTACATACCATACAAGATGGTTTGTTACATTTAATATAGATTAAAACGAGGAGCTTGACGGGCTTAAATTGTGACTGTGTGTAAAGTGTTTGTAGTTTGTATATCTGTAGATATAAACATTTTTAGATTTGTATACAACGGGAGGATTTTTTGGGGATATAGCTCAGAACAATGGATAGCGAGAGAGAGAGAGAGAGAGAGAGAGAAAGAGAGAGAGTGAGAGTGAGAGCGAGCGCTGGACAAGCATTGACTGACTGACTAGTTTTGGCGTGGCGAATTTATTCGAGTATTGAGTATGAGCACGCGGAGAGAGAGAGAGAGAGAGAGAGAGAGAGAGAGAGAGAGAGAGAGAGATAGGAAAGTGTCTATGGCCTTTCTAGCTTCTATAAGGATATTAAGGATAGGTATGTGTCTGTAGTTCTGTAGGACGTGGAGGAGGATAAGAAGAAATGAAGTTGTGCTGGCGGTTGGCGATGGTGTTTGGTATATTGCTGTGTGTGTGTGTGTGGGTGAGTTCTGTTTAGTGTGGTGGGGTCTGAGCGTAAGCGTAAGCTGAGTATTAGTGATAGTATATAGGTCGCTGAGGTAGGGAAGTTCTAGTTTTGGGGTTCTCTCTCGTTCTCGTACTCGTTCTAGTAGTCTTTGGAAACGGCCGACTGACTCAACGACGGAGAGAGAGAGAGAGAGAGAGAGCGAGCGAGCGAAAGTGCGAGAGTGTGAGTGAGTGAGTGAGTGCAAGGGAAAAGCAGTGTAAACTCTCAAGTGCGCCAGTATCGTTCCCATTCTCCCTTCCACTGGCATCGGTCCGAACAAGGGGGAAAACTAAAGAGGACTACTGAACTACGTACGGTGTGTGTGGCGTGGTGTGGTGTGTGTTTGGGACAAGGAAAAAAGGAGAGAAAAAAAACTGAGTGGCCGGAGGAGAGAGAGGAAAAGAGAAAAAGAAAAAGGAAAAACTGAAACACACATTCAAAGTGCAAAAAGCAATCCACCTCTGTGTGTTTCTTTTCACTCTCCCGGAAAAAAACATACACTTTTCTTCATTATCATTTGGTTTATCAGTTTCCCGATTCAGGATTACGATTAGGAAATTTCAAATCCTCGTTCACATTCAGTCGCTCACGGATTCTCGGTAAATTTCCGGAATTTTCCCTCAGGATATAATACAAAAAAAAAATACAGAGGATTCAGTGGATTTCGTTTCAGTTTTATTTATGTTTGTAAACGCAAATAAAGATCTCTGTAAAAGAAATTTGTTTTTTCTTTATCTAACTTGAGTACCAGCAGTTTGGTGTGTAATTGCAACTTCCTGGATTAGATTTTGTATTTTGAGATTCTCTTGTCAAGCCTACAATTTATTTTATAAGATTTCTACACACACATTCCGTGTCTCCAAAGTCCAAAGTAAAGCAAAAATTGAATTTGATTCGATGAGCATATCAAGAAAAACGGATCAAGAAATCTAAAAGGGGGAAAGTGAATTTTCCCGTATTTTTTTGTTGTTGTTGTTGTTGTTTACATTTGTTGTTCACGACACACAATAAGTCCAAGTGTGTGTACATAAAATAAATAATCAGGGTACAATGTGAGATTGGGAGAAAAAAGTGTGTGTGAAGTTTGTTCAGTTAAATTGTTTTCATTGGATGGAGTTAATCCTCCGTATAATAAAATGTGCGACTAGTTTTGAAATTACACAATGGAGGATTTCTGGTCTTAAAAATAATCATTTTAATAATACTAAAATAGCGTGATTGCTTGACTCGAAATGGAAATTGTCTTTGTGTTTTGAGAGTCGAGTCGTCAAGTTGACCACTGACCGGACACGTTTTGTTTTTATTTAACCTCATTGGATGATTCTTCTTCTTACGTTTTATTGGAGGTTCTTCACTAAAAAGTGCAAGTGTGTTTCCTTGTGTGTAGTTGTTAAATAAAGTTAAATAAAGATAAAAAATAAAATTGAGTGGGAAATTTTGGAAATTGTAACAAAAAATTTGACTCTCTCGTGTTGTTATTATTATTATTTGAAGAGAGGAACGTGAGAGGTCAAATACAGAAGGACGACGATGGCAAAGACTACCATCTTTGCGTTTGGCCAATGGGAGACTTCGAGGTCCTTATGCCTCAGTGCCGGGCTCTGTGGCAGCGCCTTATTCACACGTAAGTGCCCACACACAGTTCATTCACCAAATTGCAATCCTCAAGAAACCTCATTCAATCATAAAGTGTATTTGTTACTAACGGCTGTTTAATAAATTGATGCTATTGATATTTTCAGCCGACCTCACCCACAATTGTCAGTGACCGACATTCCGGTCTTCATGGATTCGGATTGGGTCACCATCGACCGGGTTCACATGGGTCAACCACAGTTGTCATCGAAAGAACTCACCACCCTTCTGACTCCCTCCTCACAGTCGACGACGACTCACTTGTAGACGACTACATTTCACCCGACATGAACTACCGTGGAGAAGCTTGCGGGTAAAAATCACCATCCCTTTTTTTTGTGTACATACATACCCACACTTCAATTTTGTATTCAGTTCTTTTGTTCGTTTGATTGTTGGGATCTTTTCATTTCCTCCCCTGTACAATCGAAACAAAAACCTCAATGCACATACCGATACAGACGATGAAATGGCAGATCATTTGATTAGTAAGATTTTATATGAAAACTTTGAGGAATTCCTGCAAAAAAAACAAACTTTTGATTTCAATTTCAATGGAGAGAAAAAAGGTTGAATTATATGCCTACTGGGAAAAGCCTCGAGTAAATAAAAAGAAAAAAATAATTACTATTATTTGCATAGCAATTATTTTCGCTTCCCTTTTATTTGTAGTCAAAGACAAAGTTTGGAGGACTGAAAGAAATTTGTAAAAACTTGAGGAGGGGAAACGACACACAACTTTCCCTTTTTTTTCCACCAAGGCGAACTTTCCTCCAATTTTTTAGGAAATAATTCAAATAATACACAACTTGGTCATTATTTCCGCCTTCGTTTTGTTTTTGTTTCTGTTTTTCCTGACGACTATATGCTTGGAGAGAAGTTGACAAGTTTATAGTTTATCATATTCTGTTTCCACTCATTAAAATTTTAGAGACTCTCCTTTTTTCGTCTTCACTTTGTTTTTATTTAGGAGTGAGACAAATTAGAGATCACAGAGAGAGAGAAGAATACGCAGTAGATAAATAATACAAAATATATATAGGAATTCACAAAACAAAATCTCCATTTCAGTGAACTTCACAGAGACATATTTGTAGAAATGGTGTGGGAATAAATATACAGATATTTCCACGGTAGCCTTGTGTTTTTCTGTACATATAACATAATAATAAGGAAAATATCGTACTGTAACTCTCATGATTATAATAGCTTTGCTTGGGGTTGGAGTAAAGCAAATGCGAAAGGGAACAGAGTCCACTTTTCTACACATTTCAGTCACAGTTTTGACTTTGAATACGATTTTTTGTTTATTAAATCTTTCAGATTTTTTAACGAAAGTCAGAGAGAAGACGGTCTGTTTGGGGATTCAAACTGTATATTTTATGCTAATAAACGTACACCGTCCCTGTTTACATTCCAAATTGGCAACAAAAACGGCAGGGAAAGGAGACGAATCATTAGAAATTACAAACTTTATCCCAAGAAAAAAAGAAAAAAAATTATCATCTAGTTAGTCTCAGTTTTGAGTTCAAAACGACGTCATAAACTTGACTTGAACGCGCGAGAAAATGTGAAAATATGGGATTTTCACCTGGATGAAAATAACATTCTTCATAATTTAAAACAAATTTCCTGGCCTCTGTTTTTCGCAATGATTGTAATGAGATAAGATTTTGATCTTAATTTTTCATTTAGTGACCCTTATCCCTTTTCTCTCGTGTCAAAAAGTAGAGATTTTTTATTTTTTATTTTAAGTATGTATACAGATTTGGGCGTTTTAAATCAAAAACAAATTGAGCGAGGGAAGAAAATAGAAGTGAAATAAAAGGAACGGAGACGAAAGAGAGAGAGTTAGAGAGAGAGAGTGAGAGAGAGAGAGAGAGAAAAGGAAAAGTTGAAAATTGGGACGTCACATTTTCCGGGAGATTTTTTTCTGTACGTCTCTCAGTGTCTCAGTGACTGTTTCTGTGTCTCTGTGGGTCCCATCTTGTTCCTGTGGATATTAGAGGTCTTATGTAGAAATCTTTTTGTTTGGTTTCAAGTTGAGGAAACGAAGAAATGGATCGATAGCTAATAATAGGGAAAAAGGGGCAAAAAAAACTGAGTGAAGAAAGTGAGCCGACTCTCATATACGTAATACGTAGTGGGTTCTCTTTCTCTTTCTCTCTCACTCTCTCTCTCTCTCTCTCTCTCTCTCTCTCACTCTTCAGTATACAGATATTTGTTGGGACTGAGAAATATCTGACGCGAGTGTTTGGTCACATGGCTCGTGCATGTATGTGTGTGATTCCCAACTCCACACTGTACCATCAACCATCAGTAAATACTATAGAGAATAGAGACACACTTACATTTCCACATTGTGTTTGCATCCATTGGGGAAAGTACTAAAAATCCATGATACTCCTCGTACTCTCCTTCTTCTTCTTCTTCTCATACTCGTACTCGTGCTTTCTTGCCACTGAGCCTTATGTACTGCTGACACGCACCAAAAATATCTACACTTTACACATTTCCTCCGACGACTCCAACTATCTGGCAGACCCAAGACGAAGAGAACGAGAGAGAACTCCTCCGAACTGCGAGAAGACGAGCCAAAGAGAGCAAAAGAGAGAGAGAGAGAGAGAGAGAGAGCGAAATGGGGAAAAGAGTATACCATAGTGACGGGAGTGAGGAGCACATGGAATAAAAGCTCAGAATGCATTGGATACATGTTCTAATACAAACTGGTAACTCGCCTCCTGATCCTCTACACATTTCCCAGAGTCCTCAACCTTCTTTTTAGCCTGTACAGATAGTCGTTTTCCGTCCAATTCCCTACCACTACTTTCTCTCTCTCTCTCTCCCCTTCAACATTCAATGAGAATGAAATACAAGGATTCTTCTTCTTTTTCTTTTTTTCGTCGTCGTCTTTTTCTTCTTCTTCTGCTTTTCCTTTCTGACGATGAGCTCAAAGTCTTGCAATGTCTTGTGGAATGGGTAAAAAAGTGAAAAGTTGGGGCAAGAGTCTATCTGCTACATGGATTATTTGAAGATTCTTTTAGGGATGAGACGTTTAGATATATGCAAAACGCAGAGACAGAGGGCGAGCGAGAGAGAGAGAGAGAGAGAGAGAGAGAGAGACAGGGAACGAGAAAAGCCATAATGTAGCTAGCTGTGTAATATAGGCAATTCCAAATGTAAGCACTCCATTATAATACTGTGTGTGTAAAAGGGGGAGCCCCCCTCAACTTCTCTCCATCTCAGTTCGTTCTCTCACCATGTCTCAGCCCTCAGCAGCGTCTGGGAAAACATTGCAACGAGAAATAGTCAGAGAGAGCGAGAGAGAGAGAGAGAGAGAATTCCACGGTAATCTTTACAAATGACTTCCAGTTTGGACCTTCAATGTCTTCCTTTATACTTTGCAACGTTTTTCCCCTCTTTCTCCCTTTCCCTTTCCTTCCTCTTTCTAAAAGATTTATTTTTACTTAAAATCCGACGAGTAATATTTAAATTTCAATGAATTCTTTGACTTTCCCTCCCCACCGTACTCTTTTTTTTTTTACTTTCATGCTCTCCTTTCCTTTTCTCATTCTCACTTTGTCACTTTACTCTTTCATACATTAAACATGCATTCCCATTCTTTTGTCTTGAGTTTGAAACATCCCATAAAAATCACAACCATCTCTTGTTTGATTCTTGTGTTTTGACTTTTGTTTCATGGAATACGAAAAGAATTTACAAACAAAGTCTGAAATCCGAAAGCCAGAAACTAAAAATCAAAACGGATCATATCATGAGTGTAGGAAAAAATGTGGGGATTTTTTGATTTTTATCATCATTATTATTATGGCAATATTCTGTTTGCTATTTTCTCTCCTTCATAAATTTCCCTACGCATTTTCGTAGTATTTGTGTGTCGGCATTGATAAAATTTGGAGATAAAAAAAAAAGTCTTGGGGAAATGAGAAATAGAAAGAGAGTGGGTTCAGGATGATTGATGTGCAAATGACAGTGGACAGATGAGACGGTGAAGAATGATTCTTCATCTTTATATTATATTTCATAAATATATAAAGAGAGAGAAAGAAAGAAAAACGAGAAAACGAGAAAAAAAAGAGAGTGAGTGAGAGAGAGAGAGAGAGAGTCGATTCAAATTTTGATGGAGAATCTAAACGTATTGTGCTGTCAACTCTGAGAGAGTGATAGGAGGCTTCTAAATTTTAAACTTGACTCAAGCTACACTACAAACTCGTATGCTACGCTCCGAATTGAAGCTCAGCTCCAACTCCAACTTGGTATGAACAAAAGGAAAATGTATTACTGTGTTCCGTTGTGTAGTCTGAAACTCTAGAGGGAAAGAGAAAAACATTATACATGTTTCTGCAGTGTAATAGGAATTGGAATCGGAATAGGAAATCCCAAGGAAAAGGAAAAGCAAAAGTACAAACCAGGCACTACCAAATACCAAACCAAACCAAGCCATACCATACCATGCCATGTCGTAAATTCCTTCCAACCCACACACAAAACCGTTCGGAGTCCGTATGAAACTATCAAACATGTATAAAAAAACTCGGTTCTCATTTTGTGCATATGCTTTTATTTATAGGGAAAAGACGGACGGATTTTGAGTAGTTGTATTTATGTGTGTGTGTGTGTATGTTTTTGTACTCTCTACTCTACTCAAGTTTATACACTATAAAGTATTATGATGGTGGAGTATGAGCATGAGTATATAGGACAAGCTTTTGGTGCTTTCAGCAGAATGCATCGATTAAGACAAATGTGATTTGCATGGTTGATAAATCGAATCATGACTCTCACTAGCCTTGTTGGTGCTGCATATTATCCTTTTATCGGTTCATACACAACTTCTCTTTATAAATACACTCTCAGTCTCGTCCCGCGAGGTATCTTCATCTCTCTCTCTCTCTCTCTCTGTCTCACTCACTCTCGTTCTCGTTCTCTCTCTTTATTTTTCCCAGACACCATCTGACATTTTATTATTCCGTAGGAAAATATATTGGGACGTGATACACAGAGTCTACTCGATGGAGGTCCCACAGAGAAATGAAAAAATCAATGTTTATGTACATAATCAACTCGCTCTTTGTTTCCTATTTATTCATGCTCTCGAGTTTTTCAATTTCTCCTCTCTCATGATCATGAGGTTGACAGTTGAAAAATGCCCAAAGAAATATGGCTTTTTTTTTAAATAAATAAAAAAGAATCATAGTATGTATCGAATGGATATTTTTTGTTGAGGAACAAAAGATGAACATGCTCAATTTTTAATGTTCGTTGTACGATAATGATGTTGTGTTATGGATTTTTATAATTAAATTTTGGGGGGTTTTTTTTTTGTTGGTTTGTTTCTTGTTCTTTTTAGGTCTGGTGGGCCTGGCTTTAGTGGTTCAAAAGTTCATTTTTCAGGAGACGACGTGAGTTTGTACGGAACTCCAAAGGACGAACCTCTGACTCCCAGTATGACAAATCTGGATAGGTCAGGAGGTCACTCCTCCACAACAGTGGAGCCCAAACCCTCATTTCTTCGTAATCAACTCCAAGCCCTCTTCCAACCGACTGACAACAAACTCGCCATGAAACTGTTCGGATCGAAAAAAGCCCTCATGAAAGAGAGAATTCGACAGAAGAATGCTGGACATTGGATTATCCATCCGTGTTCGAATTTCCGGTAAATACAAATTCTTTTTTCTATCTTTCTTCTTTTTTCTTGTTCTTCCTCCATCTTCTTTTAGATTTTGTAACACACTCGAATATAGAAATGCATTTGGATTTTTCACAACTTTTGATTTTGACTTTGAATTTCAAAATTTAAAATGAGTCCAGTTTCAAAAATGTACTTTAAAAAAAATTCAGACTCCTTCAAGGATAGAAAATGTCAGATTATTTTGTCATAAATGAAAAAAAAAAATACTTTGTAAATGTGAACGAAGTTTCCAACTAAAATGACATAAGCTGATTACTCAACGACTCTGACTGCACTTAAGGAGATATGTCTCTCACAAGAAAAGTTGTGGAATCGTACGATTCCCATTTGTATATTGGCACACAGAAGTACGATAGAAGAAAAGCCACAAAGTATTTACTATACAGAAATAGATGGAAGGTGAAAGTTTGTTCATGAAATGAGAATAAGTACAGAGAAAGATACAGATCACAAGTCACCCATATGTTGTTAACCACCACAACTATCTCCAGGTCCAAGTCCATCAACTTTCCAATTTCCAACTGAGCACTGCACACTCAGGGAAAAGAATATGAAAAAAAAAAGTCTGAGTTTCCTTTTCCGTTTTCCTTTTTCTGTCATGACATTGACAAGGTATTCACCACAAAAAAAAAAATTATACACCTTTTTGCAATTTTTATGACTGTATCAGAGCCATCCACCAAAATACCATACACTTTCTCATAATTCATCAGGACGAAAAAAAAAAAAAAAGTATTGTGGATATTATGTAATACCAATACTCCTCTATACAAAAAAATCCTTGTACTCCCTCGAGTCTCTATATACGAAGAATAGGAATAATAATAGTAATGGCTTGTTTCTCCAAATAAACATCAAGTCACATTAAGTTCCTCCCTTTATGTACCTTTTATATTCTCCTCTCCTTAACTTTACTCATCTCATCTCTGAATGCGGTACACAGTCTCAATGTCAAATCTCTAATAGAAAATTTCAAATTCCAAATTCTAAGGGTACTCCAAGTCTCCAAGAAAATCCATAGCAGAGTATTAGGCAAAATAAATAAATCAAATACTTGGAAAGGAACTGTTTTTCCTTCATTCTTCTGAATTTTACAAGGAGACAAGGAAAAGAAAGAGACCGGAGAGACCGGAGAATACAAAAAAAAAAACTAAACTAAACTGAAATAAAATAAATTGAACTATAATAAACCGTGTCAAAGTTGAGTTGAGTTGTTCAGTTTGCGAAGGAGAGAAAGAGAGAGAGAAAGAGTGGGAGAAAAGCAACTTAATCTTTCCTGAGACCCGAGACGTTTTAGTTTCTCTGGTCATGAGTTTCACTTTCACTTTCAGTCTCAGTCTCCCTCTCATATTTTTCCACACAATGAAAATGAAGAGGACGAAGACGGAGACGAAGGAGAAAAAAGATCCCGAGGAAACCTTAGAAATACAGTTAAATAGAAAATGGGTGAATGTTGTTGAATGGTTCATTTTCTTTTTCTAAGCCGATAATATGATATAGAAAAGAGTGTACCTTACTCTGAACGGAAAGCTTACCTCGTCTTTTTTTCCCCCTTTCCCTTCACTTTCCTCCCTTCTTTCTTTTTTTTAATTTCGTCTCCACCCATATAACTAAAAGGCCTCTGCTCCTACCAATATCTGTATGCTCCCCCCACAAAAAAAACAGTCTAACCCACTAAAAAACTACCGGAAAAAACTAAAGACTCGGAGAGAGAAGACACACACAGAGATATTTTATAGAAATTCTCTCTACTCTGCTCTACAGTCTTGTATGCCTGTGTACATACATATGTATAATCTAGGCAGGTTTGGAGTCTTCGTCTCACACCATCCTCCACTCTGATTCCAGATAACGGAATCAAAAATCCATTATTACATTTTGTAGAGTGTGGATGTATGGAATATCTATCTGTATCTATCAGTGCGTCACATTCCTTGAGTCCACCACTTTCTACACATATATCTGTGTATTCGTAGAGTATAGCTGTCGCTGTGCGAAGCTCTGAGCTGGAGACTGTAGAAGACTGTAAAAAAAACTTGAAGGAACGCATTAAAAATCCTGCGTACCAAAGAATTCCTTGTAAACTTTCGTTCGGGGAAATGAGATCCATCCAAACTTAATAAATACATGGTTTATCCTATCAAGGTACTGGATGGATACTCGTCCCCCCTGTTTTTATAGTGAAACTACAGAGAGAAAGAGAGAGAGAGAGAGAGAGAGAGAGAGAGAGAGAAAGAAAGAGAGAAAGAGAGAGTCAGACGTCAGTGGAGACTAAAGAGAGAATCCGGGTAAACTGAATAAGAATGAGAGAATGGGGAAAGATGAAGGCGTGTAGACTGTGGAGACTTGGAAAACCTACCTACATTTTTCTTGGGCTTTCGTTACTTTTTAAAAAAAACGGTATAATGTATATACACAGTGAACAGACATTGTAGCCGATGTGGATGTGGATGTAGATGTAGGCAGTGAGTTAAATATTATTATATGATATATCTGCAGACAGCCATCAGCATCCAACTGACATACACACACACACACACATACCCAAACTGTCCATGATATACCTTGAGTAAATTGAAAAGAAAGGGAAGGAAATGGAAGAGAGAAAGGTTGAGAAAAGAATAGTTTTTTCCCCTGTATGAGAATGGAGAGTAATGGGAAATCGGAAGAGAGAGAGAATGAGGAAGAGAAAGCAATTCTGAATCAGAGTCGATACTGGATATTGGAGGGAAAGAAAGAGCGAGCGAGAGAGAGGAAGAGAGAGAGAAAGAGAGAGAGAAAGAGAGGAAAGCCTACGGGCAATTTTTCTTCCTTCTCCATCATGTAAATTTTATATACATATTTCTATTAGTAATTCCACCGTCTTGGAATGGAGCCTTCTACCAATCACATCCCAATATCCCAATGTAGCTATAGCTAAATACCTCCTCGTCATTACTTATTACTATTACTTTCAAGTCATTATAACTAGAAAAAAATCACGGCTTTTTTTTATATTAAAGCTGTTGTTACATTATTACAATTGTTGCTAGTAATGTTGATGAGAGTTTGGTTTACAAAATGGGAAGGAATTTGAAGAGAGTGAAGTGAGTCTGGATTCATATGATATGAAATGATATGGAAAATATGAAATATGTAATGAAACACCGACCCTTCAGGTCGGTGTTTCTATTTATAATTTAATATGTGACAGGTGTCTACAAAGGAGGATTATACACATACACACGTTCCTTTTCCTTTTACAGTTTTCTAATATCTAATATCTGTATTTTTTTTCCCCTGTAGAGCACGTTCATCGACTTTCTCATTATACCCCTTCGTTTTTCTTTCAGTTTGAGTTTGAGTTGGAGCTCGTTGTGAGACTTTTTTTTACTCAATCGTAAATACACAAAAAGGAAAAGAAACAAGCAAACAAACAAAGAGTTTTTTTTTAAAACCAGGCACAAAATATCTGAAGTTTTTTTTTGAGCAATTTCCTATTTTCTGTTTGCAAAGCTGAGAGCCTCCAGCACATGGCAAGTTAAATATTATAAAAAGTTTATATATATTTAGAAAATAAACGGAGAATGGGAGAATGAGAGAAAGACAAAAAGATGAATGCTGAGAGTTGCACTTTAGTCAGTATTAATCGTAACTACTTATTATTTCCAATTGAATTCCCTCAGATATTTTTCATTCTACTTCATTCTGTCTCGGTCTGTCTGTAGTCTGTAGAAAACATCATAGAAAAGGAGAATTGAGGATTCGTATTCGTATTTGTTCAATGAGAATTATTTTTTAGTACATGTACGGATATATATATATCTGTATTTTCCCATGTCTATTTTTACTACTAACGGTATTTTAAGTGTAAGTTTAGTGCCAGAGTTATTTGCCTGGGGTATGCAAGACTATATTGATTTGATTTCTTGACGTCAACGGGAAATTTTTACTCTCTCTCCCTCTCTCTCTCCCTCTCACACTAATTCTACAGTCAAAGTCCGGACTCTGGAGCACTGAGCTCCATGGAAATTTATAGCTTCATGATGACAAATCTCATCGGATAGAATAGAGAAATAGAGAAAATGCAGTCAAAGTCAACGATACAACCACCCCCCGGCAAGCCATTTGTTTTTGTTGCAATTTTGAACCTTTGATAGAAAGTACCGATAGGATTTTCTCATTCCTTGATATACTTACTCGTAATATAGTATCTCTACCCAGTATTCGCATATATATCTCTCCACAGCCATGTCATTGGATAATAATAATTACAAATATCATGCCGTTGTCATAAAACTTTGGAACTTTGTTTTTAGAAGTGAAAGAATGATTCCATGTACATATGTATTTACTTTATATATCGGTACTCTGTAATTTTATTAGCAAACAAAGTTTAATTGAATTGAACCGAGACCGACCGCATTTCCCAGGATTGTGTATCGAGGAATATATAGAAAATTGGAGAGAAAGAGAACACAAAAACACACACACACACACACTAGTTTTTTTCTTCACAGAGACAGAGACAGTGCACAAAATCCCACAATAAAAATGAGTTTGAGTTTGAGACAAGTGGAAGATGGATTTTTTTATTCCGATCGTTTACCGAGGGGGGAAAACGAGAGAAAAGAAACGTTTACGTGATGGATTTGTCATGTATGAAATATGTTTGTATACTTAGTATATGAAAATCTGATAAACTCGGGAATGTGAAGAAAAAAACCCGAATATTTTTTTTCTTTCTTATTTTTTCAGTAGTCAGTAGTCAGTAGTATTTATGTGGTTGAGCCTACTCTACAGTTTCTGTCTGTGTGTATGTGTGTGTGTGTGTGTAGTTTGTATTTTTAGTGAAAGTTGGGAATTATTATGAGAGAGAGAGATATGAATATGAAAGGAGAGTAAGAAGAATAAGAAGGAGAGAGCGGTAGACAGATTCGTTTTCGTTTTTCTGCTTCGTCCCCTCCACGTCTTTGGTCTCCATCTTCATGCTCATGCACATTCATTCTAACAGTGGTGTAGAATCTACACACACGTTGTAAATGTATGCAGACAGATAGTGGAAAGTCATGAGCTGTCTCTTGAAATGAAGCAGGCATCTCATTCACGTTCAACTCCTCCATAAATCCCATCCGTTTCTTCGTTTTTCCTCAACAAAACTCTATTCTTATTCCATTCATTCCCTTCGTCTTCCTCTTGGTCTTCGTCTTGGCAACTAACGTAAGAAGCTTTTTTTTTCCTTCACCCTTCTCCTCTTTGCCTTCCCTTTCACTCGCAGTCCATAGAAAAATACTCAAATGATTGCAGAAGTACAGAGAAATGTCTGAAATGAAATCTACTTTCCACAATGTATCGTACTTCTTCCCATCCGCACTAACACCGTTGCGTTGCCATCACCCACGCATTTCATTCCTTCCCTCCTTCACATTTCTCTGTATTGGTTTCCCCTCATTTGTTCAGTATGAAAAGAAAAAGGAAACCACCAACGGTTGTTCCATTCAAAATTGAATCAAAAGCTACTTTCTACGATACTTTCACTGGGTGTTGTACTATGTCACCAGAGCTTTGTGTGTGGGAATCCCCTCGTCACCTAGTCAAAAGGAAGCATGTGTGTGAATCATTGGGGCATTCGGAATTCACACTTAGTGGAATTTCCTTAAGAAATTGGAATTATTATGGAGGAATGAATGTGTGGGGGGGGAGAAGTGAGACTACGTCAACCAAGTGCACTCTGAACAAATGATGAAATTGAGTGGTGTGTTCAGAAAAAAAGCAGGTCACGTTTCGTGTCACGTTTCGTCAACCGCTGGCAAATCTGTGTCTCTAAATTAAATCATTTCTGGAGAACTTATGATTAGTTTCATAAGGAATAATTTTGGGAATCTCCATCAGTGTTTTAAATTGAGATGAGAACTTACATAAAATCATTGCGTCAGATAATTCCGTTTGATGAATGAAACATGTGAAATATCGTAGCATCACCACCACCAAATACATAATATTTATATTACGTGCAAAGAGAAATATTATAGAAAGCAGAGGGAAAGGAAACGCACTTGACTTTCATGTTTTCCATCTCTGAAATTCGGAAAATTCTGTAATTCCGTATTTTTTCCCGTATTTTCGTATTCTGGATTTTGTTTGAAATCCTCTCTTTTTCCATTCAAATGGACAGAGAGGAAAGGAGTGTTTTTTTGGTGGATGGTGAGTTGAGGAAAAAACGTGGGCGAGTCTAAACTGTGGGTGATGCAAAGGAATGACAGGAAAAGGAGACGAAAAAAAAAAATTGGAAGGGATTTTCTCTGATTCGCCAAAGGAAAATATCTATGAATAATATTTGAAATAGAGACGTTGTAGAATACCAAGGGAAAGAGAAAAGGAGGGGAGCGATAGAGAAAGGAAGAAGAAAAAAAGTACATTTTTTGTTTGTAAAGGTGGATCAGTGAGTGTTCCAAAGAGTTCCATGAGAGAGGTTTTCTTCATGCTGAGTTGAAGAAAGAGTGTCATAAAGATGTGAAATTTCTTTAATGCTCTCACTCAACATCCCCCAGAACTCATGCTGGCTCCCATCTCCATCACTAAATAATTCTTTCTTTTTTTCTCCCCCCTCGTCCCTCGTCCTTTTTCACCATATTTGCAAAAGCAAAAGGAAAAGGAAAAGCAAAAGAAAAATAAAAGTCGCAGACTTTTCCAATTCTGTATAATTTCCATATCCATATCCAAATCCATTCTCCATACGCAACACACACATACCAATGTATTTATGGGGGCGTGTATAGTATTTAATTTAATTTTAGTACAATCATAGTAATGTATTTACTCTCAGCTCTAGGCAGTTTACATTTGGATAGACGTACATAATTTCCATATGTGAATTGTCCCGAGATATGCAGAGTTTCCCTCCACACTCCACACTCAACACTAAACACTACAACTGCATATAAATACACACTGACATGTGGAGAAGGGATTTATTGATGTCCAATGCAGGCATTCTATTCTACACATGGTATACATGTACATACAAGTACATAGGAAAGTGCATAAAACTTTCCGGTAAAAATGCATTAATTTTTTGGTGCAAAAGCCGATTAATGTCGAATGTCGAATGTGGGTCGTTCAAATAATCGATTTCATTCTGAAGCACCACGATCCATATATACAGAAAAGAAAAAACTCCTTAAATCTTTTATACGGTAATGCCATGCAAATCCTTCTTTCTTTTCTCTCTCTCTCTCACTCTCTGTCCATGTGGATTCATTGTCAAAGTATGGTATGATTGGAATTAAAGGAAGGATTGACAAGGGAAAAATGGACGGATCCTCGTTCACGTGTTCGTTTTCATTTTCTTTTTCTTTTTCGTGTAAATAGCTGTAAACCTAAGTGCATATTCACTCGCACACACACACACACACAGTTTGAGATTTCCAAGAAAATAAATAAAGAATTTAATAGGTTCTGATTTCCGTCCTAGTACAAGATTTTTTTTGAGGGCGGGGTGGGGGGAGGGAGGAGAAACTATTTTTCTTTCCTGTGTTAGTTGAAGAGCAAGAGCTCCGATGGGAGCATTTTATCTTTTGAACTGTTGCAAATTACACTAGGAACGTGCATTAAATCCTCGTTATGGTTCCCACCTGGATTTCAATTTAAATTTTCCAAACTTCCTCTGGGACTACTTGTCATATCGTTACCGACCGCCCACATGCATATGCTCAATATATATATGTATTTATATATTTTATTCTTTGTACATGAAAAAATAGCAATTTTTATTGTATAGTTTTGGAGTTTGGGTATCGAAGTATCGAGACATACAAAAAAAAAAGAAGAAAACTCGTGACTCAACTCCATCGACACATTGAACATCCCCCTCCATTAAAAAGAAAGATGTATTTTCTCTCTCCATATGCTTTGAAAAATTCCTTCAGGTTTGACCCAAATTTCCACTTCCACTAAACCCATTAATTTTATGTAGAATATCAAAAGTGCAAAAAGGACAAGACATTTCCATATATTTCCCCTAACTCCAAGGTCCAACTATTAATCATCAACATAATTATTAATTATGACTAATTACTAAAAATTACCGTCAGAAAGTGCGAATAAATTGTGACTAATTCCCTTCGCCTTTGAAGCCGTTTATGAGAGAGACACATTTGAATTTGAATATTTGATATTTCCGTGGGGCGTGCATCATCCTCTCATTGTATTTGATATTAATTGACAAGATTCATTGCTCGGAATTTGAATTGTTTTTCATGTGTTTTTTACGATTCAAATGAGAAGTAGAGAGGCTGAGAGGGGTAGAAATAAACTGAATAAAATATGACTTGGAAATAAAGGATTGAAAGACAAACTTTGCAATTTTTCCTATTTCCTTTGGGGAAAGTCTGGAAGAATCATAAAAAAAAAAAAAATAGGGGGAAGTGTTTTTTGTTGTAGTGGAAATCCTCCCAAAAAAATATCTTTCTTTTTTTTTTAAAATGGTTGTAAATTTTTACTTTATGACGTGATACGTGGATATAAATGGACAGTGCGAAGGCGAGAAGAGAAAGAGTATAAGAAGGGAGTGTAGTGTGTGGAATGAATGGAAAGAAGTGGGACATTACTTTCCCATTTTGTTTATCACGAAATCCGACTTTGCACACTTCCTACCCCAAGCCAAATCCTATAAAGATATCACGAAGACACACACGACTAGGAAAAATGTCACCATCTTTTCCTCTCTCTCTCTCTCTTTCTCTCTCTCTCTTGGCTTTCATTCTCGATGACTTTTCCACGCTTCTGAATTCAAATCCAAACAAATACTTTGATTTTAACAAACTCACCACTCGGCACTCTACACTCTCCACCATTTCCCCAGAACACCAGAATATGTCCAAAGATGAAAATATTCTAGACAAAATTAACACTGTGGGGAAATTATAATGAAAAAGAATATCTCATATTCTATTCAAAACAATCGAAAGTTGTGAGCACGACGTGTCAAATTCCAAGCAGCATTCTCAATTTAAATGGGGCATGAAGGCGTGAAGTTAAATATTTGAAGCTCCAGTGTCTTTGTGACAGGAGGAAAGTGAGAGCCGAGCTGTAAAATGAGAGCGAGACATGAAGAGTCATAGAAAATTGGGAATTTTGATTTTGATTGAATTTGCATTGCATTATGAACGGGATATGCATGCGATGCGATGTGATGTGATGTTGGAAACGGGAGAAGGAAGGAAGGCAGTAGGTAATGTAATCTCTTATTAAAATGCAGTTAAATTTCCAAAACGTATACATAGTGATATGATGTGTAGAACTAGGAAGTTCCTATCCTGTACGTGTAGTACTTTGATGGAAACCAAGTCCTCTGTACTGCACTGTAGACTGTAAACTGGATGAACAAGTTTGAACAAAAAGAAAATGAGTGTACTTGAAACTTGTCTATGGAATTTTTCATATGTAAAAATAGGTAAAAAAAATTTGTCTTGCAAAAAAAGAAAAAAGAGGAGAAAGGGGAAGAAGAAGAAGAAGAAGGGAGGAAAAAATGTCAGATAGTCCATGTCAAAAATAGTGTAGGTAGACAAGGAAGAATGGGTAGACAGTAGACATGTATGAAGTATCTATAGTTTATTTTCCTCGTAAATCTCATGGTTCATTACGCTAAAAGCTTGCCACTCGAAACGCCCAATGCTCCAACTTCAAGCTTCTCTCTTTCGTTCTCTCGCTCTCTCGCTCTCTCTCTCTCTCGTTTAGTTTACTTTCAGATTCAGATTCCTCGTATTTCGGCTTTCCTTTTTCCTCTTTCCTATTTCGTCTTGCTCTTCCTCTCTCTCTCTCTCTCTGTCTGTCTTTCTACCGACTCTCGTAAGATATGCATGTATAACTTTTCGCCCTACTTTACTTAGTCCGTTTAGTTCCATTCACATATGCAAACATACAATATCGTATGTAGGGTAGTATTTTCAGTATCAGAATATCAATTCGTCCAGTAGGCAGGAGAGCCGTCGGTTGTGAGTTGAGAGAGAGAGACTCAGACAGGGCAAAGACTTTAAACAAATCTATAGAATTTCACACGCGGCTATCAACTATCAACTATCAACTACGCAAAGGAACTGTCTGTAGTCTTCATCCCATTATATTACATTAATTCTGTAATTCATGTACAGAAAATCCTCATGCCCTAATTCTATCGTACATAGTGCAAAAAAACTTCCCACATTCCGTACTCTCTCCCTCTCCTCAATCCCAATATTTCACTGGATATACCTACGTATACATATATCTCTTTACTTTCAACTGCATCTCCTCCGTCGTGTAGTTTCTAGGTACTCATACAATATATACGATATTAGGAAAGTATTCACTGGGTCATTTAAGTGAACTCGGATCAGTGCGAACTGCAAACTGTGAACAAGCTGACATTCATACGATATACTTATGCACACAGAATTTGAATTGATAAGCGAGACGCTTTTTTGTACTTACTCAAGAGCAGCAGACGTGTGAATGCAAGTAGAGAAAACAATTTAAGTTGAACAGTGATAAGGAGAATAGACGTGCAAATATCATTATGATGATGGTCGACAGCTCCGAATCTACACACACTCATGTCTGAGACGAGTCCCCCGTCTATTTGTATGTGTATGTGTATGTACGATATGCAAATGATGTAAATGTAAATGTGAATCATGGCTGCTCATATACAACACACGAGCAATTTACTCTCTCATTCTCTCTCTTTCCTTTCACTTTCACACACATTCACACCAACCCCATGACCGTTTTAAAACTAATCGAGTGTCATGACTCTCATTTATTCCCAGCTTTTCACCTGTCCTTTCTCTCCTCCCCATAATTTATCAGGTTTATGAATGAATCCACTCCATCTACAAACTTTCACCCATTTTATCTTTGTCCAAATGAGGATTTTTGGACAAAGGACGATTTTGAAACAGTCTTACATACACTGTCCCACAGTCCAGATCAAAGGGAGAGGTGAAGCATGTCAAGTCACAATAATAACTACACACCAAATTATCCTCAACTAAAATACAATACAATACGAAAACCAAACCATAATAAATCCAAATGCACATAGACAATGAATGAATGGTTTCAAGGTTAAACACATTTAGTAATTTGATTGCATGCTATTTGATAAGTAGTGTTCATTTCTATTTGTATTGAAACTTCAACTTCAACTTCAACACGTTTTCCTTTCTAATTCCCATGAAATGAATTTAAATGATGTTGAATCGCCATGTAATTGTAAGGAAATATTATATAATGTGTGTTTTCTGTATTTCTTTCAGGTTTTACTGGGATCTGTGTATGTTGCTACTCCTCGTGGCCAATCTCATAATACTTCCGGTAGCCATCTCGTTCTTTAGAGATGATCTCAGCATCCGATGGATTGCGTTCAATTGCCTTTCAGACACTATCTTCCTTGTCGACATTGCTGTCAATTTTCGCACCGGTAAGTATATTTTCCTTCCCTCAATTCTCAATAGTCAGAGTTCAGAAATGATAAAATCGATAGATATTTTTATCGAGCATATTTCTGCACTTAAGTTCTGTTTATATAAACTCACGCACATTGTGTGTAAGTATGCGTGTGTGTGTGTGTGTGTGTGTGAGGAGTTCGGTCCAAAGTGTGTACATAGGTACATATAGAAATGTTCACAATGCAATGCGTTACAGAGAGAGAGTGCAAGGAAGGGGCTCTCTGGGCTGTGCTTACATTCTGGTTTTGATGGTCACATGTTGTTGACAGTAATACGGGGGTGGTTTGTAAATATTTGAGAGTCTGAAAGTGAGTTGGATTGTGGATTGTGGCTAAATATAGTATTTGAACACCGACAAAATGGTTATATATTATGCATATTGATCCAATGAACTGACTGTAAAATGGAATGGAGAGGAGACGATTATTGAGATTTGAATTTCAAATGGAACAAAGTAACAAATCATGGGAATTTACAGACTACAATACGGTTAATAATTGAGTAGAGGTTTCCTTTTACTCTCCAACTCTTCACTGTTTTATGTACGAGATATCTCTATAAAATATGTATGTCATTGATGTGTTCTGTTGTGTTCTGTTGTATTGTACATTCCATTAATTTGTGTGGTATAATAACGCCCTATCTAATGTACATGGGTTGTGGGATTAAATGGACAGAGAGAGAGAGAGAGAGAGTCCTCCGTATTGGATAGACAAATAAAGTGTGGGGGAATGGACTCTGAGCTCATATACACTTTAGAATTAAATGTTTACATCTGTGGGATGAGAAGAGGATATCAAATATATCTGTAAATACGAATACGCAGATGTATTTCTAGGTATTGTGTATGTATTTATACATTGGAAGGAAATCAGGGAGTTGATGTAGGTATATATCTGTATCTGTATCTGTATCTGTCATCTGTATAGGTATAGATTCTGTATACTGTACGTAGATTGTTTACGTACACGGAGGAAATTTATTCCGTGCGTCTAAAATCGTAAGCTGGAGAGTTTCATCTCAGTTCTCAATTCTCTCTGGTCTTTTGGAAAGAGAGAGAGAGAGAGAGAGAGAGAGAGAGAGAGAGAGAATGTGAATGTGAGTCTCAGCTGAAGCAAATTATGGCTGAATGGCTGGAGGAATGTGGAATGCCGACAATCGGCCAACGATACGATACGATAACCAACGAACCGAGAATGAAGGTAATAAATAAGGACAATATGCTAAACAGCTATTGACTAGACGGTGAAAGCGTGGTGTGGTGTGGTGTGGTGTGGTGCGGTGGTAGGACTACGCGCGCAGGAGGGAAAACAGAAACGGAAAAGGGAGCCACAAGGAGAAGAGCGAGAGAGAGAGAGAGAGAGAGAGAGAGAGATGTGTCGAGACCAGTCGAGAGTGAGTTGAGTGGAAATTAAATGAAATAATAATTAATTGCTGTGAAGACGCAACGTGGCAGAGCGCATCCATATCCAAAATGCAAACAAACTTAGACATGTACATACCCATGGCCACACTAAATGAAACACACACAACGAGTTTGCTCCTTCTCGCTCTCTCTCTCTTTCTCTCTCACCTCTATCATTTCATCTTCAATTCATAACCCGCATAGACTTTTGTACCGTGGACCGTGGATCGAGGCGAGTTCGACCGATTTTCACAAAATTTGATTTTCAAATGGGTGTAACTTTTTTTCCTTTTGGAATATTTTTATGAAAACTTGCATGTGACATTATCAAAAAGTTTCAGCACTGCGCAAACATTTTATAAATTAACTGCGAATACCACGGGGCGAGTTCGACCGATTGCATAAAAGCATAGGGACCTCATTTTTTGTGACGAAAAGCATCCAAATTATAATTTTAACTACAGTTGTACGTATTTGAATGCAAATTCTGACCTTTTACACATTTAATGAAGGTTTTTGTTTGTTCAATGGAATTGTAAGATTTGTCTCGGTTTTGACGTTCGAAATATTGGAAAATTACAAAACAAAACGTTAAAATCGGAGCCCAGAAACTTTCTCTGAGTTTTATTTGTTCATTTAGCTTAAGACAAGAGTTTAATCGAAAACAAATTGTGTGCAAAAAAGCAACTCGACGACTTTACACTTGTGAACATATCGGTCGAACTCGCCACATTGCGAGCGAAAATGCAAGCGTTGTAGAAAAAGTTGTATAAAACAACAATACGTCACAGAGACAAGAAATAGTTTCATCATTATAACTGCATTTAAACCCTTGACTGAGGGTTCAACTCCTACGTTTTTATGCCGACAGGTCATTAAGACCCAGATCTAATTTCGGCGGCACCAAAAAAATCGAATGTTTTAGTTAAATTTTAAAATCCGACGTATATCGCAGATTTTAGAAATTTTGTAATAGACCGAATTCTTGGATGTTAAACAAGTCTTTATCTTTCATTATTTGTAACCACAAAGAGACAAAAAGACAATACACCGCAAGAAATCGGAACTATGAATATTTTCCGAATGATGTGAAATCGGTCAAACTCGCCCCGATCCACGGTACTCAATTCCAAGTTATATTTCTCTCTCTTTCTCTCGATGCACTGAATTCTTGAGCATGAAACTCTGCATATGTAAGTATGTATATTCTACTTGTGTTTCTATTCTATTCTACATTTGTATTATGTATTGATAAACTTCATAACATATTTACGAATAAGACAGAGAGCCATAGGAAAGTTCCATTCATGTAGAATCATGAATCCTGTAGAAATGTAGGAGAACAAGTAGAACAACCAACGACGGCATGGCTCTAGTTCTGGTTCTGTCCATAGAATGGATATTTGTCGTCTTCCTTTAGTACATATTTTTCACTGCGGAATTCCCATTCTTTCCCTCCCACAAATATTGACAAACTTTGGAGACAAATGATAACGAGGCGAGTAATTAATCTTCTGCCCCCAACGTTTTTTTTTACATTTCCTATTCTGTATTTATTTTTGTTTACAGTAGTCTCAGAAGATTCAGGAGATTCATATTGTTATAAATAGGATTAAATTACAAAAACTAATTTTGTGTCTAAAATATCTGCATTGTAATAAATATTATATACAGAAACTATATACAGAAACAGGGCAGAGGATGGATGGACAGAAACAGAATCAAAAACCTCAATCCATAATATAGTATTTGAAATAAATTATACATGGATTAATTAAGAAGGGGAAAAAGTCATTTCAATTTCCCAGAGACAATTTTCAACTGTTTTTTTTCCACAAAGTCCTGAGGAACTTTTAACTCTTGCTCAAAAGTTTGATTTGTCCATATATAAGCTGAATCTTGGGAGGGAAATGTACGATCAAGAGAGAGGAGTTTTCATTACAGTTTCATCATAATTTGGATTTGAAAGGAGAATACGAGAGAGTGAGAGAGCATGAGAAATTTTGATTGTCGAGAAGAGAAAAATATGGAGCAATGGAGGATGTTGGATGTTGAATGTTGGACTTCCACCTAAAGTTGGTTGTGCAATGTTAATGGTTTTTTTCTTCCCCTTTTTCTCTCTCTCTCTATCTGCCTCGCTCTCTCTCTCTCTCTCTCTCTCTCTCTCTCTCTCTCTCTCTCTCTCTCTCGAAAATCTCTCATCACATCGGGATCAGAGTCTCAGAGTTAGCCAGATTGCAAAAGTTGGTTGCGGCAATGGTGACTTCCTTTTTGGTTTGGCAGAAAGTGAACAAGGAACGTCTTATGACTTGCTTTCTCATCTCCCTCCCTCCCTCTCTCTCTCTCTCTCCCACTGCATTCCCGCATCATCATGAGCTGAAGAAAGAGAGAAAGTTTTACACTTGATCGTCATCTTCTCGTCGTTTCGTTTCGTTTCGTCTTGGTCTGAGTTTCCCCTTTCCTGCTCTCATCTTCAAGTCATTTCAACTTTACACATACATAAAGTATCATAGATGCATTCATTTGAGACATGCTGTGTCTTCCCCTCGCTACGTTTAGTAACTAAATTCCCCAAGAAACTTTACCATCACTCCATCCTATTTTCATCCTTAGTTAGCGACAACCCCTCACCACATACCGCAGACTCACACAAACAGTCACACTTTCCTCAACTCTCTCTTTCTCCCTCCCTCCAGCGGCTTCCCAACTTTCCCATGAGAAAAAAACAAGCCAAAACAAAACAAAACAAAAAAAAAAAACAATTCAAACTGCAATGCAATAATGCTCTCATTCTCACATGTTTATCGTATATCCCCATGTTGTCGAATATACGATATTGCACACATTTGACTGGATTAATAACTAAGAATTTTCTCTTTTCCCTCGTCAATTTCATTTCCATTTTCTCCACATGCAGAAGACGAAGAAAATATGAACAAAAGCTATACAGTCAGATTGGGAATTCAAAGGGAAAGGAAGGAAAGTTGTAGTGTATTGTATAGGGATTGTCACCACGATGATCCTTGTTTTGATGGGAGTAGACGTTTCACTTCCGGAAATTATCTGAAATCTGGACTTTTTTGTCAAGAGATATTTTAGATATTTCCTCTCAGAGGGAGAGAAAGAAAGGTGGAAGAAAATGGCGGATGAGAATGTATTTACAACTCTCAATTGTAAGTGTGTGTGTGGTCTGCACCCAAATTTCACTTTGACTTACATCAAGTTACATAGTGAACGTAAATCCATATGACTGACGATAAGTCCAAGTGTGTTCCTCCCGTAAAAGTAAAGGAGGAAAATGTTGTGTGTGTACACATTACACAAATACATTTGGGTATCTGTAAACTACTTTTGTGAGATTTGGATTATGGATGGAGAATGAGTATCGAAGGACAAACAGGGAAGGAAGCGTGTATAAATTGAAACGGGGCACACAAGTCAAAGATGATACCACAAGAGGAGTCGGTCGGGGAAAGTAGGAGGCAGAGTTGGAGGAGACAAGAAAAGACAGAACGGATATTATACATAGTTGTACCAAGTTATGAGAAAAGACGGAGCGAGAGAGAGAAAAGAGAGAATAGAGAGAAAAGAGAGGAGAGAGACAGCCCAGCCAAGAAGAGGTTGGAACTCCCAAACTCTGAACATAATATTAAATGTGAAAATTCTTACGTATAGACGAGAAGAAAAAAGGAGGAAAAGCGAGAAAGAAAGAGAGAGAGAGAAAGAGAAGGATCTATTTCTATTCTATACAATACGAAAAGAGTTGAGAAATTTTTCACTGTGCACTCTGAAAGAGAGACGCTTTTGCTTTGGCTTGAGCTTGTTCTTGTACTTTTCCATGGGATAAGTTAGTGTAACGTCTACTTGTACTTCTGGTTCTCTACAGATATTACAACCTTTAGCGTCCATTTTCATGCTCGACAATTCCATACGGCTTCTCATGTACAATATCCGATAAATTTCCTACCTATGTCTATATGTCTCCATGTCTCCAAACGTACGATATACGATAATATGGAAGGAAAGGAAGAGGATGACGACGACGACAAAGACGAAGAATTTTTCTCAAGTCTTTATATATGCTGTATGTCACGGGGTATTTGATATTTGGTATATTCATATTCCCATTCTCATGTCTTCGGACTACTGGCGCTCCGAGAGAGAAAGTCCGTGTCTGCACGACGTCACTTCGTTTCGTACTCGTATAACCGGTGGATAGTTGTAAAAAGTACTCGGGTAAATGCTCACGTTCATGTACATGTACACGTAGAAAGTTGTGGCTATAAAGGGAAATGGTGGTGGCCAAGGACAGGGATAGGATTTGAAAGCCAATCAGGAAAGGGTGCCATCGTTCACTGTGTTCAAGAGGGACAGAGAGAAAGAGAGAGAGAGAGAAGAAAGAGGGTTAGTTGGAAATGAAAAGAAATGGGAGGGTGGGGAAATGAGAAAACAAAACTGTGTCACTAGGAAAATAGAAAAATATGTATGGAACCGAGAAGATGATAATATTATTATACATTATAGAAATGTCTCCACCTAAATAAGCGCTCTCGTAAATTTTCAATGGCACATTACAATCTGCGGACTCGTGGCGTCACTTTTTCTTCTTTTTTCTTCTCCCCTACAGAATACAGATCCTCTACATTCTACATCATTAGTAATGGAGGGTTTTTAGAATGTTGACTGATCAGCTGCTCCTTGGAGATGTCGTTTAAATTTGAATTTTTAATCCCTTCTTTTATCGTCCTTATAATGTCTTCCCCCCTTTTTTCCACAGAGGAAACTCAAGAAGGAAATTGTAGTTGAAACCTTTTTTGAATTAAACATGTCGTAAGAAAATGGCCAAAGTCAACTCCACTGGAAATGTTTCCCCCCTTGCTTTTGTTTGTGGGTGAAAGTGAAATGCTTCTCAACGATTATGAAAAAGGGGAAAAAATATCTCTCTTTATCTTTATCATTACGGCTATTAGTATTTTTTTTACAGCTACAACTTTATGTTCCCATGGCAAATCGTCTCTCCAAGAATTTTGAAGTTACTTCATAGACAAACGGACTCTCCTTGTCAGTCTGGTTTTTCATTTTCATTTTTCTTTTGAGTTTACACAACAAGATTACAACCACAAATTAGGAAATTATTTCAAATTGAAAAAGGAAAAAGAAACAACAAGAACCTTTGTGGTGACCGTTTAAAGTCACGTTCAGTCTCGCACTTAATCCGTTAAAGCTTCTCAGAATAGCTTTACAGCACACTTCATGATAGAGAACAAGATTCTACATTCTACATGAACTGCACTGGGAATTTCATGCCATCATATCCAAACTCAAAACTCAGCGTATCATGTTGAGATTGTGCTCAAAAGTTTTAATTCTTATGCTCAAAATCCACATGATCTGTACTCTGTACAGAGGAAAGAGTTAGTCAAAAATAAGGGGGGGGGGAAGAGTCAATATGAGTTTAGTTTCCATCTCAAGTCAAAACTGTCTATATATGTGTATGCGTACAATTTAGAGACGAGATGAGACGAGAGATAATGGAAATAAAAGTGAATGGAGTAAGTAAGCCAAGGGCTTTGTAAAATAAATACAAAACTAGACAAAATCTTGTATTATTCAATTATAGGCATCGAATTACCTCCCCACTAAATATTATAAGCCATTTAAGTTGTCTAACCAATTGAATTTCATGTCTTGTTAGGCACACAAACTCCTCCCGGTACAGTTCTGTTCTGACACACACAAATACAGATATGTACTTACTTCTACAGACTCGCTCACATCCTGACTCCAGAAACTCAAAGCATACATACCGATGCATAAAACTGTACAGTTCCAAATCATATGGAAAATACAGAGAGGATACGAGACAGAACCACAAGCACGAGGAAGAAGAAAATTGAATTAGGAAGAGAATACTCTTCCTCTTCGCTGCATCGAGTATTTAGCTACATTTACTATAGAAAATATCGTATGTACAGACTAGGCAATAGTACAGACTAGGCAATAGTACAGACCCTACAGATACGCATTAGACGGCATGTCATATTTTGTACATATTTCCTCGATTTCGTATTTCGCATTTCGTATATAATTTACTTTTTGTATTTTTTTTTTATTTTGGTCTGGAAATGTGGAGGAAAGTCTTGGGTGTGCTTTGATGTAGCGATTTGTTGGTGTTTCCCCGTATAATTTCTAATGCAAATGATGGATAGCGTATGGGAGAGAGTTGACGTTGGAATTGAGGGGAAGGATATGAGCTTGGAATGGGATGGGTGGACAGGATGAGAGCACTAAGCAAACATTTATCTTGTGCAAGACGAACGAGGAATTGGAATGTTGAATGTGAAAGTGAATGTTCGTTTTGTTGATGTTGATGGGGATGTGTGTGTGTGGGTGTGTGTGTGAGGGAGAGTTTGTGTTTGTGGATGTGTGTGTGAAAGAAATAAAATAAGGGGTCAGTCGTCCAAGAGGAGAAAAGGGTGCTGATTGACGACCTGTCTTCGACAAGCTTGGCTGAAACTGAAACTGAAACGAAGACAGAGACCGAGACCGAGAGCCAGAGCCAGAGCTCACCAGAGTAGAATCGAGAGGGGTTCTATCGTTCTATAGTTTCGTATATATGAGTATGAGTTTGAGTTTGAGTATGAGCAAGAACAAGAACAAGCAGCCATATGGCGAATGGCAAATTATTGAAGCTTTTCCGCTCCAATGTAATGTAATGTAATGAGTGAAAAAAATTCTCACCGTGATTCTGTGCTAAATCTCTGTTTTCTGCTCGTGACAAGGATACATTTCTCGGGGTGTCTCGTCATTGCATTATAACAACCCTTCCACCTCCTACAGTTCTATTTTTCTCTCCTCCTCCTCCTCCTCCCAAAAACTCTCTCCTCATCTATCTCTCTTCAGTCTCATCTCTCAACCCATTATTTAGACCCGAAAAGAGCACAAGCATCTCCTCCAAACACACTAAAAACCCAAAAACTATACCAACGACGACAACCCACTACCCAAAAACTTCTCCAAGGGCACAGGCTAAGTTTACATAATCTCACATCACAAGATATTCAACTCTTCACTTTCACCTCCTCTCCCTTCTCTCTCTCTCTGCCTCTCTCTCCCTCTCCCTCTCACTCGTCTCTCCCCAGAAAAACTTTTACTCTATATCCATCCAGTCATATATTGAGAAGAGTCTGGAGGAAGACGAAAAAGAGGAAGAAGAAGAAGGAAAAGGGAATAAAATAAGAACGCAGAGTACCATTTACGTGCTCTTTTTATCATTAATCAAATTAAGCACGGCGACATCATGTTGTCTTTACATAATTGCTTTCCTCGCGCTCTCATTTCAAATCACTTCGTCTCTCATTCACTTTTTTCTCTTTCTCTTTATATCCCAACCAAAAATATGTACTTACACACATTCACACTGTCTCTCTTTCCTTTTCTCTCTCTCACTCTCCTCCAATTCTGTATTCTCTCGATTCTCGATTTTTCTTTGTCTTGCTCCTTTTAATTCTCCAATCAATTTTTTTCCCCTTCTTCATTTCTTTCAGAACGCCAAACCAATGGTCTAAAATATTTGGTCTGTCTATGTAAATATAGTCACAAAATTCACATTTGCCCCAAAATGTACACCCTAAAAAGGTTTTTTTTAGAAAGGTAAACCTTTTGTTTCACATACTTTTGAGCAGATTAGTTTGTTCCATTGAAAAAGTTCCCAGATTTTTTTTTTGTCTCTATTCACATTAGGAGCGGATTATTAGTAGGTCACATGAGATTTTTTTGTAGCATTGATGTTCGAGCCTCACGAGTCAAATCAAATATGTTTTAATATTACTCATTTTCATTCTTTTTTTCATCTATCCCTACATTGTGTATGCTTTTTTAGTAATGATCTAGTCTAGTGACTCTTATTTATGCATAAAAGGCTTTGTTATTTTTTATACTCAAAGTATGAGACTCAGAGGCTGCACAAGTATCCGTTCATATAGAAATGACAAGGCAATAGTGCACAAAACGAGTCCACACTCTTTCATACACGCTCGATGAAAAATGCTGTTGGGCCTAATGACGGTAACATTAAGTCAGGTTCCCGTCGTTTCTCTTCCAGCGTAAATGACTCAATCAATAAGCATTAGACAGAGAGAGAGAGAGAGAGAGAGAGAAAGCAAAAGAGAAAACGAAAGAGAGGGCGAACATGAAAACATAAAAATGGGACCAGTTGACACCGGATTTGCCATGGATTCTTTTCCTCCATTTCTCGTTCAAAACTATTGTAAATTGTAATTCAATCTCTTACTAATGACGTACCATTCGCGCTCTCTCTCCCTCTCTCTGGAAATATTTGTTCCTCGGGAGTGTCATGTCGATTTCTTCCTCGTCAACTCCAAAGTATAACCATAATAATAATAACGATAATAAGAATAATATTATGGGAACAGAAATAGAAATACACCCCAGGGATTTCTCCCATTATCCGTATCCCAATCCTGTCAATTATTTCCTGTTTGATTAAACAACGCGATAGAGAGAGAGAGAGAAGTTTCAAGTCATACACAAAAGATAGTATAGACCACCTTAGAAAAGATGTACCTACAAATATTATGGTTTACGCTATTCAAATTCAAATACCTACAAACGTACAAACTACAGACGGCAAGCGACAAAGAACGATACAAACACAAGAGAAATACGATATCTCTCTATTTCAATTCATGGGTTTTGGTTTTGTGTGGGTGGTGGATTCACCTCATTTGTCAATGAAGCACAAAGGATTTTGGTGATGGGTTCAAGTCCTCGTTTTCCTTCTCCTTCTTCTTCTTCTTCTTGTTCTCGTCAGTGGCAGACTCATTCAATTTACGAGTTTGATATGGCGTGTACATGATACAGCAGGCAGTCCATACATCATCATAAATACAACATGTACTGAGAATCCTACCATCACCATCCAAAGTCCTCAAATATATTGCACTAAAACAAATGAGCTGGTTCTTGGTTGTACGGAGAAAGAGAACGAGTGAAAAGGGGGCTGTCATAATACTCTAATTGTAATTCTCATTCTCGCACTTTACTTTTGTTGTGACTCATTGGAGTTAATTGGAACGAGTGAGAGAGAGAGAGAAAGAAAATTACGTGGGGATAATTACAACCCCGTAAATCGGATATTACAATCAATTTGTGAGGTCAGTTATTATTCAGGTGTGTTTATATGGTTCATATATTCATAGTAAGTAGCTACAATATGGAGAATATATCATCATGTACTGCATGCTGCCGTGCTACATTTAAACATAACCTGACTACTAAACACTAGCTTCCACCTCCTCAGCTTTAATTGTCCTACCTACAGCAGTGAAAACGATAATAATGGAGAACATGACCAAACAACATCTCTCATAAGAAAATATAAATGCCATTAGCATAAACTACAAACCATTAGCTTTTTGTAGGAATGAAATGAAATGAATGAATGTCGGGAAATTTCATACAGGGAATGGATGAATTCTTTATGAACGTAACTGGCAATGCTCAGTAAGCTAAAGCTAATAAATTATTATACGGATATTTGAAATAGCTTCGTATCATCGTGGCATTATTAGTAGGTAAATCGATAGAGTATGTGTGTGTGTATGGAAAAAAAAGAAATCCCAATGAGATGGAGGTGGTAATGAAAACGAAAAACAATTTACAAGTTTTAATTGATGTTCAGCCGGACAGAGAGTCATTTCCGGGCATAAAATATTTAATACTAGACTGTGAGGTAGAAACTCCATTCGTGTTCCGAAGGGATTTCCGGGGCAGTACAAAGCACAGGGTCGGAATTCACCTGTGCTATTATTTTGTATCGGAATGTGAATTCTATAGGGAATAATTCTAGGTTTGAGAGAGAAAGAGAGAGAGAGAACAGAGAGAGAGCGAACATGAATGAGGGCGAGAAGGGAACTCATTACATTTGGAAAATAATGATTCTCAGCTTGGTAGTTCTCATACAGCATTTGTTTGGGGTTTTTCCAGAAGTAGAAGTAGAAATTCTGTAGGAACAGAAGCAAAAGTAAAAGGAACTCTTTATAAGTCCTCTGTCTATAGTTTTCTAGTCGTCGTCGTCGTTGTCCTCTCTTGTTCTTGTTCTACTTCTAATTTCAGCTGAATGTCAATGTTTAATGGAATGGTTAAAAAAGTAGAGTAAATGTGCAGTATGGGAAGGTTGGGAGGCTACACAAATGAGAATTATTGTTACAAGCTGTGCAGACGACAAGTCTCTATATAACTGTGTGTGTGTAGCCTTTTGTTTGTGTGCTCCTGCTCTGGGAAAAGAAGGATATCGACTCGACTCTCGACTGACTTATACTCTGCTATAAAAGTAAAAGCAGAGGGAGAAAGCACATTGTCTTTATATCTAGACCCGTTAGCTTCTCTCTCTCTCTCTTTCTGTCTCTCTGCCTTTTGCTCAGAGTTCTGGAACAGGCTGGATCAATATATACAGATATATGAACACCATCTTAAGCTCTCTCTTTCTCTCCCTGTATTTACCGTACATCATACTATGCATCACACAACTCCAGATATGCATTCTTAGACAACTGAACGATCTAGGGAATAACCAAAAAATAAGGCATAAATGCAGAAATTTTAAAATCCCAAAATCCCAAAATGCACAACTTTACAATTTCCAAAAAAAGTAGGACAACGCCAGAGAAAAAACAGAAGGAAAAGTAGAATCATGGAAGAGCTGTAGGGAATTCTTCAAAAAATGTACAAGTTATACACATTTACATATGTTTTGACTACAGTTTTCATCACCCATTTTCCTTTCTTTCCCTTGGTGCTGCTGCATTCAAAGTTAATTTTTTGGTCGGTCCTTTCCTTATGCAAATGTAAACAATTTTTCCTTTCTCCTTTCTCCTTGTCCAAATAATTCTCCACGCCAGTACATTGCATATGCATTACAAATTGCAATTACAAATGCAAACTTAATTACTGGGAATACTCTCATGTATTTTTAGTTTTTGCCTTAAGCTCAATTAGTGGGGGGTAGAAACCACATGTAATGTAAAACAAAATAATTCTTACAAAATAATCGCCTAATAGAATTCACAAAAAATTAAATTCAGTTTGAGACAAAGGAAATAGACTGACGTTTCTTTGTATGGTCTCTCTTGAGTTTCAGTGAGAAAAATGTTCAATATTTTTATTTGTAACGTATTTAGTCGAATGGGTAACGAGAATAATTTTCTTTCCTGAAAGTAAAATACAGATACAGATTGGCCTCGGCCGCATTTCATGTTGAAAATGGATAAAAAAAATTGATGTCTGAACTTCAAAAGTAGAGACAGAGAAAGAGAAAGAGAGAGAACGAACGTGGAAGATTACAATGCATATGAAATGAAGGGAAAGGACGAGTAAATGAGGACGGTCATGGTTTCATGAATCTATTGATGTTTTCCTCCCCAAAATTCTGTGTGTACTCGTACACACATGCCACTGGTATCCCAACAGATATATATCTAGTATAAAGGCAAAGTGCAGTGAGTCCAAGTAAAAAAAATGATGATATTTCTCTCTGCATGCATACTACATCCATATGACGACCGGTACAATACGAGTTTCGTAGGAATATCAATACATAGTATTTTCCCAAGGTAGAGATGTGTACCATACAAGTATAAGCATGAGAGAATGTTTAAAGTAAATGGGGGGGGGGGGGGAGGATTGTGTGAGAACGTCGAATGTCGATGGGAGAAATGTATGTATATGCGGCAGAGCAATTTAGTTGTTGAGACCCAGTGAAGGACGTGGACGTGGAGTAAAGTCAGGTAAATCCAGCTTTAGGCTTCTCAGTGACGTCAGCCTGACATTTTCTTGTGTGGGAATTGATGTGGAAATAAAATGAGGGTGGTGAAGAAGCTGAATAATGTTCCTACTGAACTACTTTTTGTACTCTCTCTCTCTCTCTCCCTCTTTTGCTCTTGCTCTTGCTATCACAGTTTACAGGAGAGAGTCATAGATATACATATACTCTCTCTATCTGTCTCTCTTTCTCTCTTTTATTGTGAGTATGCTCCATGACACTAAATCAAATCAATTGATCCCTGACATTTGAACGTCAATATCACTAAATATCTGTGTGTGTAGCTTCAGACTTCAAACTTCAGACACTAACCATATTACATATCCATGGACATGCTACACACATTGTTCTTCAATCTTCAGCAGTATCTCTCATAATTATTTGTTTACGATTTATGGCCCTTGTAATGGGCCATTTCCCCAACTACTTGGAGTACACTAATAAGTACAAATTCCATAATATAATTTTAAAACGTTCAACATCTGCAGTCTGTACTCTTTCAACAACATACCCTATTTATTTTATATTATCTGTACAAGAAAATATCTAGAGGATAATGATAATAATTTACAATTTACATTTATTTTTCTTCTTTACTTGTACTGCATAAAGAAAAAGAGAGAGAAAGAGAGAGAGAGAGAGAAAAGATTGCTCAAAGTAGGATTTGATTTTGCGGAATCACGCGAGTTTCTAATAAACCCCAGGATGTGACTGACCACTATGAGAATGAGAGGTAGAGAAAAAGGTGTGAAGAAAAGGTGGAGAACGTCCTCAAATCATTTAATTCTTTCCGCAAATTCCCCCGTACATGTTTTTTATTAGGTATCGGAACAATCAAAATCCAATTCGAATTGGATTGTGCAGGAATTTTCCATCCAATGTATTACATGGAATCTTTTCTAAAAGGGAAATTGAAATCGCTATCGTAATCGTAATCAAAATCAAGGTGGAAATCTAACAAATTAATACTTGTACATCTCTCATCGGGACGAGAGAGATCAATAAATATTTCAATAAATATATCGTCGAGTTCTCCCAGTCTCTCTATATACTCTGCAGTATGTGTAGTAAGTCAGACTATGGGAAACGGCAAACTGTAATGTGCTCTCTCCCTCAAAACATTAAGAAAACATTGAGGTTTCTTTATGAACGTTATACATATGTTAAGAGCGCAGGAGTTTTTGCCTTTTGTCCTCTTCTCAACCTTTTGGATCACGAAAATGCCAAATGACAAACTTTATTGATACTTTTTTCTGTAGTTCGTACACTGGTCAACTCGATAAAACTTGTGCGGCTTTCCCCTCACATACACACACACACAAAGAATTCGATAATTTGATGTGAATGAGTGTGCTGGTACGGTACGGGGAGACTAATCCCAAATCCAATCTTCAAATTCCAACAAAACTTTCGACTTTCCCCGGTGTTTTTTCTTTCGTGGGTTAAAAAATTTGAGTTAGAAAAAAAGTCAAAAAATAAATAAAAGGAAGTGTAGAGTGCGTGCCAGAAGGTCTAAACGTGTCTCTCAAGGTCTTTGACAATGAGAGAGAGAGAGAGACTCAACAATCATAAATTACTAATTGGACAACTCTGTAGTTTAACCACTTGCCATTGCCATTCTCACTAATTGGACTATTGTGCACTCGCCTGGTCAAAGATAAAAGTACAAACAGTTTTCCCTCTCCGTAACAGTGAGACGGTCCCTTTTTTGGCTATGGTTTATATTTTATTATATCATTTCGTTATTTTCAAACAAGTCAACACAATACGCTTCTCCTCTTCTTCTGCTTTGAATGAAAACGAATGAAAGGTTCACTTTCTCTGTTCTCTCCAAACCTGGGACTTTCACTCTCTCCCTCTCTCTCTCTCTTTCTTCTTTCTCTGCCATTTGATTTCGTAGTCTCATCTCAAACGTTGGTTGGTTTTCTTTGTTCTCTCTCTCTCTCTCTTTGCTCTTGTATAGTCAAGCCTTCAACACAATTCAAGTCAAGTCAAGTCCAAATCAAAATCAAAGTAACGTAAACTCTTCACAGTCGTCATCATCATGACTATTAACGAAAAAAGGGGAAATATGTACTTTGATAAAGGTCTGCCCTGCTCCATACTTCACTTTACTTGGCTGTATTTCAATACAATTTTAATTAATTTGGATCACGACCTTCCGCCCGAGTTTTTGGCAACTCTCTTTCAGGAAATCAATTATGGATTGTCGATGTGGATAGCTTTGCAGCAGGGCATGTCTCACGTAGCGTAGCCACAATAAACCTAATAAACCAAGCATCAAAGACAAATTGGAAATCTAGCTATTTTTTTCGTTGGAACTGGCATACACCTCGGTTTGCATGAAAAAAAAAAACTTCTTTGTGTAGATCCGTGCATATGTAAACGAAGGAATATGAAAACGAAGGAATTTCAATGCATAGGCATAAAGATTCGTGATTTAATAGTGCAGCATATAATCATAATATGCAGAATAGAAAAAGAGTCGCCAGAGGCAAACAGACTTTTATGTACATAGTAATGACGATCGAAATCGGGACCATATCGTACATGTAGTAAATAAATGCTCAGAGCATGAGCATTTGTAATTATAATTATTAATCCCCTAAATTTTTTTCAACTCTCTATTCGTACGTACACTCTGACTGCATATATATATATATACATATACATATATCATTCCTAAAAAGTACAAATTGAATTCAAAGGTTGAAAGGTTTTGTTGGAGGCAAATTTGATTTCCGCGAGCTGGTTTGGGAAACGTACTAAGTAAAAACCTTTCATTAGGCTGTCTAATTTAATCTTTAAAGTTGGTCGAGCGAAATCCGAGACAAGGCGGAAGGCCAGTTACTCTCGTTCTCTCTCTCTCTCTCGTTCTCTCTCTCTCTCGTTCTCTCTCTCTCTCGTTCTCTCTCTCTCTCGTTCTCTAACTAGTTAGTATAAGATTCCCATGAGGCGAGAGGCGAAGTGTAATATTCTTGAAGATTAGAGATTGATATGTACGTTCACGTCATTCACTCATACAGTCCGGGCGGCCGTATAACATGTTACAGTGACTAATACTTACTGACTAGGACTAGAATGCCGACTTTGAAGCTCCACACAACTTGAACCTCCAAACTCGGAGTTTCTCTATTTCTCCCTCTCACTTTCTCGCTCTCTCTCCTCTCCTCTCACTTTCACTCTTCTCAACTATGGATATATTTTGAACTTTCACCACCATCACCGCTCTCGCTTTCTCCTGTTTTCTCTCTCTCTCTCTCTCTCTCTCTCGTTCCATTCCTAAACTCTGGACTATGAGTAGCCTCTAGACTACTCGATTCCAGATTCCAAGCAATAGAGCCTGGAAACTATAAACCGTTAAGAAGATAAGGATCTTTGTATTTCTACACGTAAGTCTAAAGAGCTTAGCTGACTATCTGAGTACTTGGAGTTCCCACTGTCCCACTAGGATAACAGGATCAGGATCAAGTAAATCGATTGCCGTCTCTCAATAGCATTTTAACGGGAAACCTTCCTCAAATGAGCGTCATTCGTTCACTAGCTATCCATCCCTCATTCCATTTCTCTCTCCGTCTCTCTCTTCTTCTTCTTCTTCTTCTTCTTCTTCTTCTTCGACTTCTTCTTCTTCGACTTCTTCTTCTTCGACTTCTTCTTCTTCTCGCCAACTTCCAAGAAAAATTCATTCACAAGCTAAATTCTGTACACACTTGAGCACGCCAAGTTCTTACTTCATACTCTTTAGAAAAATACTGAATAAATTACTTTTATGAAGGGCTCTCACGATAACAAATTAGTTTTTAATTTGAAAAATTCCATGGATTACAAATTCTGGCGTTTAAAATGTACACGTGTGCAGATAATAACAGTTTCGAGGGAATGCAAGGAAAACTGAGAATGTATTCACATGGGGAATAAATATTCCACCACAGCATGTATCGTACATATTTACATATTTGTGCAATTTTCAATGCAATGTTACTTTTTTGTAGGTATTTTTTGCATGTTATGAAGCTGATGGTTTGGCTCTCTGTTTATTGAAATGGCTGAGGGAAATTCAGATTTTCTTATGGAGTGGGAGGAAAAGAACGTCGGGTTTTTTTTATTATATCTGTAAGTAGATACACGGCGCTGAGTAGATTTATCTTTAGTTTGTGTTGTACAATAGTTTACATATGGATTGAAAATCGAGAGACGGTGAGTTTATATTTGTGTGATGCATTTGGATCATAAAGGATTTGTGAGTGAGATTAAACCCATGAAAAAAGTTGAGATTCCTAAGAGGATTCAGGAAGAGAGAGAGAGAGAGAGAGAGAGAGAAGGGAAAAAATTCAGTAGTAGTTGTGTAGCTACACTTTACAGCTGTGTGTGAGGAACGGAAAGGATTTCAACGTTGGCTTTTATATACTGATTCTGGTACTATCTTCAGTAAGGTAGAGTTAGTTTTGAATTTCGAGTAGATAGTCCACCATGTAAAGTGTGCAGGCTACACTGGGTTTTCATTTCATAAGCAGAAATGTCTTGTGAAATGTTTCCGTTTCCGTTTCCGTGTTGAGCTCATCAAATATTTTTCAAGGGAAAAGCGTAAAAAAAAAGACAGCCAAAATCAAAAAGCAATATAATATGATGATCAGAAAGCTATCTATCTATATCGTATGTACGGTTGCTTCAGCTCTGGGGAGGAATTTTCCTTTTTTGGTGGTTTTGGTTTTGGTTTAGTTGTTATGAAATTTTGATATGATTTGAGAGCTTTCAGTATTATGAATGACTCACTTGGAACCGATCCAGCGTGAATCCAGTTTATTTTCTAATACAGATTCAGATGAATGATATATGAGGACAAGTCTGCCTACTTTCAAATAAGATATATATATTTTTTTTATTTCATTATCCTTAAAAACACTCCCAACTCAACTCAAACTTCATGGAAATGGAAAGTCATAGAACCTTTGAAAGTTTAAAAGTTTGGCTTGTTTTTTTGTATAGGGATATTACAAATTTGAATGCGAAATAGTGAAAGCAAAAAAATCCACGTTGACTTTCACTATTTCCAATATAAAAAAAAAACCAAATGTAAATTTCCTGGTTTGTGTGCGTCGTAATTCTGTTTCTGTGACTCTCTAAACGTTTTAAAAGTCATCTCAAAATTTTCAATTTAATCCTTTGGAGAAATGAAATGACAAAAATATCTGAGCTTGAGTATAGCACTAAAATATTGTGGATTGTGATTTTGTTGAACAAGACGAGCTCTGCTCTTTATTTCCCTTGTAAGGATGTTTGTACATGTTGAGTATTGGGATGGAATAGAGAGTAGTTTCTTCCAGGGATAGAATAAGATTGAACCAAGTGAACGAAGGGACGAGAATTTTGAATTGTAGCGATAAAGATAGCGAGTCTCGAGTTGGAGAAGATGGAAGGAGGAAGCAATGGATTTTAGAGGATTCTCAATATGATCACCATTATCATGATGATATTACACTTGGTCCAGTATCCAGTATCCACGAGCATCTACCACTACTACAACTTCTACTACTACTACTACTACTACGAGTATAGTATCAAGTGAGGAATTGCCATTGCCATTTTCCATGCTCTCTCACAATTCTCTCATTCTCCTATCATTTGGATTCCGTCTAGCTGACTGGACAACGAGTATGAATCAATTGTGAATCCTTTCACGTGTTCTCATTTCAAATGCTGTAAAGCTTTCAACCGAGAAAAATATATTGGGTATTATAGAGCAACTTCCTTCTCCTTCTTCTCCTCTCTCTCTCACTCTCTCTCTCTCTCTCCTTATTCCCTCTGAATAATATGATAGGCGTTGGATTGGGTTGGTTCTTCTTCGTTCGTTTCGTATATGAAGAATTATTCCCTTTCCTTTATTTTCCTTTTCCTTATATAAATACAGATAGAAATATCATGTACATTTGTACATTTTACATTTTACTCTCGCTCCATAGATAAAACTGCTTCTCCCTTCCTTCTTCCTTTTTTGTATTCTGTAGGCATGAACTTCACTTGAATAACAATCGTACGATAATCGACATCTATCTGGAAGCACATTTTTTTTATTTTTTTTCCATTCCTCCCTCTCTCTCTCTCTCTCTCTCTCTCTGTGAACGAATTGAATACATGAATCTTGGCGTCTCCGTCTCCTCTTTCACCTCAATAGGTGAATACAATATCGTACATATTGGATAGACCATCAAAATTCAGAATGAATATAAATATGAACATGAACATGGAAGCCGAGCGTTGTCGTCGTCACAATCATGTCGTCACGCCACATCGTTATCCATCCATTGTACTGTGTGTACGAATAAAGTATGGATAAAATTTGATTATGACAGAGGAGACTATAGAATTACTGACTTTAACTCTCGATCCTCCATTTGGATTTGGATTTGGATTTGAGAACCCACAGCTGTAGCTTAAGAGCAGCAGCCCCCATCATCAATTGTTAAACTACTCCCATATTGGATTTGGAATGCAATGGGATTTCTTTTAACGATGACGGATCTCCGTTCAAAATTTATTATCCTTAGCTTTCTCCAGATACTTAACAGATAAATATGCGAGAAACAAAAACAGTTTTTTTTTGTACATAAATCTACAAGTTATAAAGTGTATTAAAAATCATGGGATATTTTCTACATGTAGATTTATGATGTTTCTGATGTTTCATATTATAAATATTATTGAGTATTGGCGATGGCGATGGTGGCGATCTTGTCTGAAAATATCGGAATATCCGAATACAGATATTCCATATCTAATCTTGAACTTGGTGTAGGTACATTCCTTTTAGATGGTATCTTACATATTGGTGTATGAAGTGAAACATAAAGTGAAAGAAAGAGTGTGGAGTTTGATAAATTTGAGCGTATGTTAAAAGTCGGGGAGGGATGTAGGAGATATGAGAAAGGAGAAAGGAGAGTTTTGTAGCGGAGGAGTCATCTCTCTCTCGTAGCCTGAAGATAAGGCGAACATGGGAGAAAGGTTGGAGTACCGTACCGTGAAGAGTACGGGAGAAAGTACGATAGTACGATATAAATGGAGCTTTGAAAGGTCGAAGTATGGAGAGTATAGATTCCTTCAATTCCCTTTTAAACATGTACCTGCACGTACATACGTACTTATGTACATTCCGATTTTTGTGCTTGCCATTTTCTCTCTGTATTCGTATTCATCTTCAGTTTTACGATATGCATTGTGTCAAAGTCAAGGATCAATTGAGGATCGATATATAAATTCCATCCAGTTCTCACATGTGGAATGGAGTGGAGTGTATAGGCATTGAGAAGTAAACTTATTTTGTTGTAATGGAGGAAAACAATAGGAAAAATTGGATTTTATTGTTGCCGATCGTTGAGGTCAATGGATTCTTTGTCGTCTTTTCTTCTTTAGGATAAATATCTTATTGGAGCCTGGAAAGTTTTAGGCTGTAATTTTTTGAGTTAAATCTACGGATACCAACGGTTTGCTCTACATTCTACATTGAACATTAAACATTAAACATTCTTTTTTGATTATACAATGTCGTTATCATTAAGGAATCCAAGGGCATTGTAATATGAACGTACGGTATAAGTAGGATATGAAATGTGTACATGTGTATATAGACATGGATGGAAAAAAGTGGAGACAACGTCAAGTACAGGCAGTAAAGGAAATTGCCTTTAATCGTAAGCTCTTGATTGTATTAGCTCACCATTCCATCAACACACATCCAATATCTCTCTCTCCCTCCCTCTCTCTCCCTCCACTACACTAATAATAATCATCATCATCATCATCGACTGTCTCAAGTTATGGCTTGACGACTGTCATTCTCAATAACAAATAACAAGAACTACTCAAATGATACTAATATATGTGACCCATATATTTACAGATACAGATACAGACTTTCATTCGACTCGACGTGTGTGTGTGTGTGCACTTTGGCGTAAAATAAAATAATTTGATGTTTTTATTATTGTATTATCGTATTATTACTTATGTTAGTACAATAGCTCCCCCAATTCCCCATTTTGAGCAAATAAATAGCAAGTAGGGTTGGAAATGGTTGGGAAATGTCTATGGACTACAAAAAGAAAATAAATGATGATCTCTCCAGAGACATATGAGTAAAAAAAACATTTATGCATAAGATGTCTTGAAGTGCGTTCCGTTAATTAATGAAAATGATTTGTTTTTTTTTTCTTAGGCATAATGCTGAAGGACAATGCGGAGCAAGTGATATTAGACCCGGTGCTCATAGCAAAGCACTATTTGAAGTCTTGGTTTGCATTGGATCTGATATCATCCATTCCCTTGGACTACATTGTTCTCATTGTCTGCTACCTTGAATACTGCGTGAGTACTTTCCTCTCTTTCTCTTCTTTTATCATTTCTTCCAGGGCTTGTGTCGTGTATGTGTGTGTGTGTGTGTGTGTGTGTGTGTGTGTGTGTGTGTGTGTGTGTGTTTGTGAATTACGTGGAGATAGTGAGACCCGGAATATATACACTGTATGCCTTATTGTATATATCTTATATTGTATTGTATAGTTACATCCACATTGTTATTATGAACATTAGGGTGGCGATGATTTTCAATTCAGGGGCACATAATGGCACATTCTCTTCAACCATTCCCCCATCCTCACAATAAGCTAAATAGCCATTTATATCTTCCAAGGAACATTTTATTGCCACTGCCATTCCCTCAACTTACAAGAATTTATGACCATTTATATATTTATATTCAAAACTCAATTATATAAAGAGAATTTTTCCACTGCCAAGAAGACCAAGAATGCCAATATCTTGAGAGAAAACTCGTAGCTCTCTCTCTCTCTCTCCCTGTCTCTCTGCCTTTTCATGCCCTTGTTTTATGTCGTCTCGTCAGTCTCTCTCAGGCTCATCATGTTTTTTTTTCCTTTTCCATGGACAAAACCTTACGAACAAAAACAAACGACAATAACAACAAGGGAAATGAATAAGAAAGAACATGCATGCATTCTAACATGTACATTGTATGATATGTATCGTATACACTGTACACATTTTCATGCGTTCAGAGACAGACGGACTGTAAAGTCAAATGTCAAGTTGTGACGGGTGAACGTGATAATTTGAGAAGAATCCACATAAGCTGAATGTAAGCGAAAAGAGGAAACTGTCGAATCTCTCTCTGGCTCTCGTGTATTTCCTCGCTTCCTCCTCCTCCACACCAAAGCCGTAAAAGACTCTAGATATTACATACACATTCGTTGGCTTCAGGCTCAGCCACAGCCAGGATGAGGAAAAGGGAAAAGTCTCTCACAGTTCTTTGTATTTTCACAAGTATATGGAGAGAGCATACATTTGTCTTGGGAAAGGGGGAAAGGGGAAAAGGGGTTGGAGAAAGAGAAAAGGGGAAAAGGAAGAAGAAGAAGGGAGAAATAAAAGACGTCATGTGTCTTTTCATCACATATAAAGAAATTACCTCAAAACCAAAACCCAGACAAATACTCTATACACAAATCTGTGTGTAGTGTATATAGGTACCTATGTATAGAATGTAGAAGAGAGTACATGTAGAACAACTGAGGGCCAGGACTTCTTGTCTGAGATCTTTTTAATGAAACTGAAACTCATTTCATAGAATGTTGGCTCATTCCACCTAAAATTCGAGAAACTACTACAAGTTGGAGAAGATACAAGTTAATTAAAAGGTTTTCCTATGTTTTGTACATCAATTTCCATTTTATTCCACATTTTGTCTCTTTTACTTTCTCTCTCTCTCTCTCTCTCTCTGTGTGTGTCTCTCGTCCTGGGGAAGAGAAACATGTACGAGTCGGTTTTCATTTCCCTCCATGAATTTTACGACAAGGAAAAGGTGTCCATGTTTCTTAGCTTTTCCCTGAGTTATTTCACACTTTGTAATCTTCATTTGTGTGTCGTCTGCCCACAACTGAGATCTCATAATAATAAGCTCCGAGCTCAAGACCAACTAATGTGAATATTAATTATGGTTTCAACTTACAAGTCATAATATGCGATTAGTTTCATCTTCCCCCGTAAATATTTCCTGTGCATATTCACATTTTTTTTCAATGGGGAAAATATTTGTGATGAGTATAGCACAATTTTGTACATAGTATGACCAAATTACATTCATGACGATAGAAAAGGCCTCACCAGTAGTTTGTTGTACCTTCAAATAATTTCCGATATCAATTTTGAATCTTTTGTCTTCACTTCCCATTCTCATCTCACTCCTACTGACTTCCTAATAACAAAGTTTAAACGTGATGTAGGGCAAAAGTCAAAAAGAAAAAAAAACAAGGAGAGAAAACCTTTGTGACGGGGGGAAAACTTTGCTGGAGAATACGAGTTAAGAAGGAGAAGAAGAAGAAGAAGAATAGGGAACAAGAATGGAAGGCGGAGCTACACAATGTGAAGAAAAAGTACATTACAGAAGAATTTGGTTGTAAATTATCAGTCTCTCCATTAAGGAAATCCTTTATACTTTCACTACCACAATGTTCTTTGTTTCCAACGACATTCAAACTAGCTCAAATCTTTAGACAATGATGCAAAATGAGAATTCTTCGAAAGTCTCCATCCATTTACCAAATGAAGAAATCTTTCTCCCTTCCTTCACTTCCTTCCTTCCTTTCCAACATGACCACATCATTTGGCTCAAATCCTATAGCAGCAACTTTCTAACAATTCTATATATGGACATTTCATTGGAATTGAAATTACCTGGCCATCTGTTCTTCAAGTTTTCTCTCTCAAAATATCGTACTTTATTTACTTGCCGATGCGCACGGTAATGAAGTCATCAAAATCCGAACGACAATAGTCAAAATTTACCACCAACTCCGTACCAAATGCCAAACAATGTTCATTGAGCCAGAAGGAAATAACGCATCATCATTTCTTAAACTAACAATTGCTTCCCCCTCAAGAACTTCAAATGAAATATCTGGCCAGGCAGATTTTAGAGTCTTTGTGAATCTTATATATGAATGGAATATTGCATACGTATGTACATATATATATCTGTATATATATCGTAAGCATATAGCACATTTGCTCTTTGAGACCTTTTACTTCATGACAAGTATTTACTCGACACATTTCACTTAGTAAAACTTTTCAGCCTAAACATGTTGGATTGTCCGTCGTCGTTGTTGTTGTCGTCTCATTCTGTCGCTTTCCCCCCCCCATCGATCAATTATCGTCAATTATCATTAAGAGGCAATTTAAGGGACGTGAAATGAGGTGCTTTTGTATAAAAGTAGGCTGATGCCTATAAGGATTTCTGGTTTCTGTATATATTTCGTCATTAGGTCAAAGTAAATCAATCTTGATTTGAAGATGAGTACAAAAAAAAATAGGGTAGGACGGCTTTGAAGAAATCAAATTAAAATTTGTCGTACAAAAAAAATCGTGTAGGATAGTATAATGTGAGAATGGGGAACACAACTAAGGAATTTGAATTGAAGAGTTTATTCGATATCCGATTTTTAAAGGATTAATCTTTGTAATCCAGGAAACAACATAATTGTGCACACACACACAGAAAAGTGAGAAGAAAAAAGACTTTTCACATTTGGATTTAAAGTGGATTTAAAGTGGATTTTCTGTGTTTTGCTTTTGTTGTGTTTATGTAGGATTTCTCGGACAATGTACATAGCTTCCAATTTATACACGCGGGACGTGCTCTCAAAATCCTCCGAATGGTCAAACTGCTCAGCTTGGTTCGTCTCCTTCGGCTATCCAGACTGGTTCGTTACGTCTCTCAATGGGAAGAAGTTTATGTAAGTTCCTTTTGTGATTCTTTATTTCACTGTCATATTCTTTCACTTACACTCTCTCTATATATATTACTATACAATATTTACCATATTTGTCTCTCCATCTATATATTTTTTCTTTATTTTCTTTACTCATTTGTTTTCTTTTTCTTTTTGTTTATTTCTTTTTGTTTCGTTTCGTCTCTATTATCCGTTTCGTACACACAAAAAAAAAAAGAAAAAAGAAAAAAAAAAGGAAATATGGTATAGTCAATCTAAAATTCTAAATCTATAGTATCATATTATATCTGTACTAGTACTATTTCGATGCTATAGTGTACTGTTGACTGTAAATTTTGAACTGTCGATACATCAAGCAATATAACATTCGATATACCTCATACTCATACTAAATGAAATGATAGCTTTAGCTCTCTATAAACTAAATATTTATTACTATAAGTTCTCGTCTATACTCATGGATATCGTATAAATTATCTATTTAAAAAAACGTAAACAAATTTAAATATAATTATAGTCTGCATTTGTGTAGTCTAAATCACGATCCGAGTATACAAGTTTTCATGCCACATACCCCATATTTTTGCAGTATATTTAAGTACATTTATAGACAATTGTAGTGAAAGTAGAAAGTGACGTCATTCCAATATAAGGAAACCCACACAATAATAATAATACTTAAGTCTTTGTTTGTTTTTCTCATCCCTACCAATATACTGTTCATATACCAATCAATTTAGTCGTATATTACCTCCATAGCTAATATTATCCTTTTCATTTGCTTCCTGTACATATTAATCGTAAACACTAGAGTGATTTTTAATGTGTCTTTTGATAAATTGGATCCATTCATTCGATCATTTATTCTGAAGATGATATTTTGTACTATGTAGAAAGGTAGACTGTAGTTAATATATGTATATTTTGTTAATTTGCAGCAGTGAGTACAATGCTAACTAATATAGCCATGTGTGTATCAAAGTAGGAATCCTCTAATTATAGTCATTGTATTCATCATAACATTTATAACTGCTTTGTAATTATTAATTTGAGATTGCATACAATTCGGTAGACATTTTCCTTTAGGTACAAACTCTTTCTTTTCTAAATTTTTGTTGCTCCTTTTAGTTTCTTTTTATTTCTTTTAAACTCATGTACGATTAGACATGTGATTAGAATTATATGATTTCGGTAGGTATTGATTTTGATTTTGATTTTTAGCATTGACAAACACAGTTGTGGTTGGTTTGTTCAATTGAGTACAATTCATCATTAATAAATGTCTGATTTGATTTGCATTTTTTTTCCACATCATTTCTAGGGGTTCTTATTCCTCAATGTGAGACATTTTAATTTATACATATATATACTTTACAAAACAAAAACTCATGTAAACGTTGTTGACGCTTACACTCGTTATAAACTACCTTTAATTTTCCTTTGCTCGGAAAAAGAGAGAGATAAAAACAGGAGCAGGAGCAGAAAGCTATTTATTACATACAAATAGAAATAGAGATTATCGTCTGTCGTCTGTGAGTAGTCGTGTACTAAGTCGTGTAAGTCGTGAGTCTATATTCTGTTTACAGTAGAAAGTAGGAGCAAAGTTGTATCTGTAGACTGTCGTAGTTATTTCGTATCATATATATAAATCTATCGTATCCTATCGTTGTCCTTCTTGGTAGAGAAACTCTTCTTAATCGTAATCGCAATGGGCAAAATCCCCTCTCTCAAAAAACTATTTACCATATACACAGCTTTGGAAAACTTTTCAAAGAGCGTTAATTACCCCACGAATGGAAAGTGAATGAAGAAGGGAAAGAAGAAATTTCCAAAGTCAAAAGCACATGCTATTTAAGATGAAGAAGAAAAAGAAGAGAAAAATATAGTCGAAGGGAAAGGAAATGGTCTGAAATCGAAAAGGGTGAGAAAGAGAAAAAGTGGCCGACAGGAAAACCAAAAGTAGTTTAAGTGTAAAGTGTATAGGACAAGGCTTCAAAGTCTCTATTTAATGGGAAATAATGCTATTGGGCTAGCTGAGAAATATATACCGAGATGCAATTAGTACTCTTTCAAAAGTTTTCTGGATCTCAGTAAAAAAACAGTCAAGTTCCAATGGAGGAATGTTAAAGTGCAGGCGAGAGTGAGCCTTATGAGATTCCCTATGTATATATTTAGGATCATGCAATTTGCAGATACCTATAAATATCATACGTTTCGAATTCATTTGACATTCTGTACACATTCATTTATATTCTATGTATATACATGTATATATATTGTAGGTATGCTTTGACTACGGAGGAAATTATAAATTACTAAATTACTAATCAGCCATGAGCTCTCTCTCTCGAACGAATTTTAATAATCCCACTAACTACAATTAATACAATATGCGGATAGTAGTCGATTTGTCTTTGTTGACTAACAAGTCTAATTCCTAATACCTTTTTTCGCCCCCGTCGCACGCGTCAATGTTTTCTTTTTAATATTTTGAATCAGCTTTCAAATTTAGTCATTTTAATTGGGGGAGTTGACCGATAGCCAAAGCGTATTTCTGTTTTGAGGTCAACTTTGAAGCAACAAAGCATACAGTAAATATCTATCACTTTCTCTATTATAATTTACCATTCTCGGTTACAATTTACTAGATTTACTAGATTTTGGTGGAAATAACGTATGCACAAAACATTTTTTGACATTTTGACATGTTCACTAGTGACACACTGTGTACTGTGTACTATATTTAAACCCAGAGCCAGAGTTGCTCCAGTTCCAAATGAAGCTCAATCTCCATAAAACAAACAGTCCCTTGAGTCATAAATTAAAGGTAGAAAATGAAGAGGAGTTTCGGAGGTTGAGACAGAAGGAAATAAAATGAACGTTCTATTTTAGACTGTGTGTGGACTCTTTGAAATTGTGTGTGTGTGTGTGTACTGACGACGAACACTTTGATTTTGGGTTGGGGTGGGGTGAAAATAATTCTCCTTGTGGAATTAAACTCACTGGTTCATTAAGTGTCGGCTTAAGATGCATTACATAGAGTTTTATAGGTAATCGAATGAGATCCCGAGGGAGCAATTACTTAGTCTAGGCACACCTCACCAATTCATTTTGCTGGTCATTATTGATGGTGTTCGAGGAAAATCTCTTTCCCCTTTCCCCTCTCCTTGTTTTTTCCCCACAAACATACCTACAATTTTTTACCTACGGTATTTAATTCTCCAGCTGTACGACAATGACAGCTTTATGGTACATATACTAGTGTCACACTTATTGTTAGCACTAGAATGGTGAATGTGGAATTTTGGGAGACCATGGGAAATTAGATGGGCACACACTATTGACAGTCCTATACGGATGACTACAAAATCATCAACATGAATTTTAATATATTACTACGCACAAATCTACAATCTAGAACAAAGTTATTTGAATTAGGTGTCATTTCCTTCAAGTTTTATTCCTACAGATACATAGTTTGGTTGATCTATGAATCCAAACAGTCGACAAACGAAAACAAAAGAAAGGATTCTAAATAAACTTGATGACATGTACACACACACACACACACACACAAAAGAGCACGCTATGTACTTTGATCAAATATTTGCTTTCCTCTTCAAGGAAAAAACTACATACTTATTTACACTATAGAAATGAAAAGGGAACACAGCGGGTAGCAAGGGAAATGTAGGAAACATTCGAGTGAGGAGAGGCAAAATAATTGAGAGCAGCTATGATATGAGTTGACAAATAGAAATTCCCTCATATATTCCCATATACGACCGGAAAATGACTTTAAACTGGTCGGTTTGGGTCGCCTGGTAATGTCAATTGTCTTTCTCTTTCCCTTTTGGGGCTGTTATTTTCCATTTTCTTGGATGAAAACTGAAGGGCCTCTAAGGGACCCCCAAATACATTATAAAACATAAAATTGATTGACGATAAAGCGTCATCTATCTTTGTGATCAGAATCAGAGGACACGAGAACTGACCATTGTTGTTCTTGTTCTTGTTCGTTTTTTTGAACAACCCATTGCAATTTAGTACCTACCAGGAATCAACCTTTATAGTTTGGTGTGGGTACTGTGCGTGGTATGATATGATATAGCATAGCATGATGACCGCCAAGGCAAGGCATATCAAACATTTACCTTTCTACCTTTCCCCGAAAAGAACATGTCTTTCTTCGCCCGAACAAACAGCACAAACAGACACGCCACCACACACACACATACACACACAAACACACAATGAGTTAAAAGGGAAAGTCGGAGTGTTAGTGTGAGGAAAACATAGCAGAAGTTATGAGGTAGTTTGTGAGGATCTCATTATACGACCCAATGGTTCGCATTGCTTTACACGTACTCACTCTCTCTCCCTCTCTCACTCTCTCTCCCTCTCTCTCTCCCTCTCTCTCCCTCTCTCTCCCTCTCTCTCTCTCTCTCTCTCTATCTCTCTCTCTCTCTCTCTCCCAAACCCAATATAGAACTCTATATACAGATATGTATATATATATATATAGAGAGAGAGACTGGTGATGTAGGAGAAAGATGGATTTTACCTTGGTGAAAGCAGAACGAGAAAGTATGTATCGGGGGGAAACTAAAGTAAATGGTGTGGAAGACAGAAGTGAAGAGGAAGGAGAGGGTTTGACCCTATATCCTCGATTAACTATCACCCAATAGAGTTTCAGAGCGAAGCTTTTCGTTTTTTTCTTCTTTCTTCTCGTCTTCCTCCTGTGAGTGTGTGTGTGTGTGTGTGTGTGTGTGTGGATCGTTTCCAGCGCGGAAAATGCTCTTTTCTCCACGACATACTTCATCAATCATTTCATTTTGTTCCTTTCTCTTTCTCCTCCACTTTCCATTCATTCCACTGGTTCACCTTTCCCCTCGTTCTCTTTCTTTCTCTTTCCCCCCATCTCTCTCTCTCACTCTCTTTCTCTATGTCCCTGTCCCAATCCCTCCATATAAACATCCATGTATATCATAATACATCATATACAGAGTGATATCGACAATCCCTCTACACACGATGAAGTTTTTTTTTTTACCTACTTCATTTGGAACACGTGTAGTCAACTCCTACCCCATGCCGATAACAAACAAACGACTTTTATTGTTGTGGCGGTATCTCATGTCAGGCCATTGAGTCTCTCTCATGTCTCAAATTCAAATATCAAACAATCTCTCCGTCTATACAATTTTTTGTAGTGACTATAGTCGGTATTCATTTATTATAGTTGGTCAGGAATATTAAATCATTATTATTATTATTATTATTATATATCGTACTTGATACTTGATAATGTACTTTCACTTTTTTCTTCAAATCTAATATGAATATTCTCCCCTGAGATACATATTGATTTGTCACTTTTCCCATTGCTGTGGGAAACCGTGGAGAATAAATACTTACACACACATTTCCTCCCTCATTTCTTTTTTCAACCTGTGCCGTCGATGTTGACAGATAAATAGTACATATAAAAATGAGTTTTTTTTCCCCGAGCGCAGATTTTGGTCTTTTGGAGGAAAAATCACTGAATAGGAAAGCTTTTGTGATGCTTGTCGTAGAAAAATTGATAATTTGTACAGACAATGAACATTTTTTTCTGTTCATATCTGGACGTTACAGTCGGCTAGTTTGCTTCATCAGTTCATGATCAGCTTTGGACGGACGTGCATAGACGTAATATTTGGAACGCCATGACATAATTTCTTTTTCTTTTTCACATCAACAAAAAATGATGCCTGGCTTTGCGATTGCACGAGTTGACTTTTTTTTTTCAAAGACAATTGCATGAAACTATATGTAGAACCTGTCCATGACATTATAATCTGGAATTGGGTAAAAGTAAAAGAAGAAAAAAAACAAACAACCAAAAATTGGGCCATTACATACAGAATAATTACGAAAACATTTGTTTGGGTGGGGCATTAATGCTATTTTTTTATCAAACAAAATTAGGATATTATCTATAAATATGGTCATTAGTGGTAGGCTGGTGTTAATATGGATAGGAAATTTTGGGATAGCTCCATATCGTTAAACTGAAATTTGATAGATACTTTGCAAACACAATTGTTTTATTTAATATAATTTTGGCTTGTTTTTTCCCCCCTGCACTTTTTATTTTGAGGTAATTTATTTTATATGATTTCCCTTCATTATATATATTATAATAAATACACTCTAAATACACAAAAGAATGTTTTATAAATATGTATTTATTACAATCCGTAATCTCGCATAATATATTTATAAATTACGATTTCATATACATGTATATTTATTTTGACGCTTTGAACACAGCCTTTATCTGAAGGAGAGTTTAAAGTTGGAATTGAATATACCATACAAAATGCATATACAATGATTTTTTTTTTGATAGTAGTTCTGTATACCTCCTTTAATTTTGTACCAAACCAAATGTGTCAGTCCGGAACCCGGAACCCGGAAAATACACATTTATAGCGTATACACAACCTATAGAACTTGATAGTATGTGACAAAAAGAACAATAATTGTCAATACTGTGTCCCTTCCATGTTGTTTGTATCGTGTACTTATAAGATACATATATGTATGTACCTACATCTAAATGAGTAATCTAAAATCCGTATTCTATACCACTGTACTGTAAACATACACCATTGTAAAATACTTTTACTATTGATCTTGATTGCCGAAACCCTAGACAAATCTATTTTATTATTATTACATCATTATTATTATTATTATTATTATTATTATTATTATTATTACTATTATTTTAGCCCACTATTGTGTATACTCTTGAACAAACTGTGGTAGACCCTGTAAAGTGTAGAACTGTAGACCCAAGAATTTCTTTTTATTGCAATCAATTCAACAATTATCCAGTACTATTATATTTGCCTATAGAAACGTAAAGGAACAAAGAAAAACGACAGTTACTTTACTACTTTACTATGTAGTAGTAAAACTCTAACCCTCTTTTTTTCAAACCAGTAATATACCTATATGTATATGAGTCCATATATACATTTAAATATCTCTCTTAGAACTAGATAACAAAATGTACCATGTACTCTAATATTCTTCCTGTAATGTTGTGTTATCTGTAATAACCGAGAGTCAATGTACGTGTTAATTAAACCTGTGACCCTTTCACCTCCCTCTTCACCAAAACTGTACATACCTATACATCTTTCTGTATATATTTTTCAATTTTTTGCACCAATTCCTACAAAAAATAAAACAAATGTATATACCCTTCATCAATAAATGTCTCTCTTTTTCCCCCATAATAAATCCTAAATTCTATTCCCATTTCCAATTCTCAACGTTTTTTGTTTACATTTTCGACTCAATTGATTCAAGTTTCCTTTTAATTTCCTTTTTGTTTTTTGTTCGTTTTTTTTTTTTCGTAAAATTAATTACTGTTCATTCGTACTTGACATCTTTCGTGCAGATTTTTTGTACAGTCGTACGTAACTTTTGTAATTTTGTAAATTTGTATTGTATATTTTTCTTGGTCCCTTCAAAAAAAAAAAAAAAAAACATTATTAAATGGTTGCCCCCTTAACCGTCCCTTCTGCATTGTTCGCTGTTTTCTTCACAGCTACGTCAAAGCCTGCACCAAAAGCGTACACGTCAACGACGAGACTCCTCTTCTTCCGGGAAAAAGGAACCTTTCTCGGGAAAAAATCTAATACTGAAGGTAGGTTACTCGCCTCGCCTCCCTTCACTCACACCTTTGTAGTTTCGTTCTCTCTCTCTCTCTTTTGTCTATGTATACTTTCTCCAAAAAAAAATTCTCTCTCTCTCTCTTTCTCTCTCTCTCTCTCTCTCTTTTCCAAAGTATATTTATATGTCACGTCACACCTGCCAACATATTTGATTCTTTTTTCTCTTGTCATGTTTTGTTGTATTATATATTTTTTCTTGTGTTGTTTGGCAATGTCATTTGGGTATGGCAGCGTCATATATTTATGTATAACAGTAGGAGCCACAGTAAAGGAATTCTCTTGATTCCAATTCAGAGTTTGCATCTCTCAATTTGAGTTGGTTCCCACCGTTACATGTGTACCACCATTCGTAAAAATATATATTCTGTACCTCCATGTATTTGGAAACCGTCGTCATCCGTTCACTCATTACACAGAGCAAGAACAGATCGACAAGCTGTCGCTGTCTGCATGCAGAGATCCATAGAAATAAATCTATCGTGTATATATATATAAGTATATATATTTTTTTTTGTTTTCGTTGGTTCAGAATGAATGTAGCAATGCACCATTTTATGTGCGCGTATGAACTGCCAGTCGCTTGAATGTCTTGCATTTTACTGCTAGATATTGCATTGTGTACTCTCGTCAGTCCTTTTACACCAAATAACCATTGTCGATTACAGACTTTCAATTTTATCACCTCACAAAAAAAATACTATTTATATTTATAATGTAGATTTTTACAAATTTAGACTAGGCAAAGGAATGGAACAAAAAATATCTCTTCTTCACTCATCCTTAGCTTAACCTCGAATATAAATATTTTAAATGTCTCCATACTGTTTCTGTGTAGGTTCAAATATTAGGGAAAAGCGAAATCAAATGTCATGCTCATTCGTTGAAAATGTAGACAATTTTTACATTTCCCATTGTGAAACTCAACACACAAGTGGATGCACTATTGGAAACAGTGGATAGGTTTCCGATTAAAGCTTGATCGTCGTCGATTTTTAGTCAAGTGAAGGAATCTAGTATAGGAAACAGGAAGAGAAAGTAAAGGAAAACTATACAAAGTAGAAAGAAAAGTCACCGAGAGGACTTGAGACTTACACACACAGACACTTTTTGTACTACTACAACAAAGAATGAAATAGTAGCCGTAGTTAAAAAAACATGTAGCAATTCTACCAAGCAACAATAAAACTTTTTCTTGTTGATACTCTTTTAACTCTTTTTTTTTCAGTTTCAACAGAAAAAAAAGAAAGTTTTTTGAATTACTTTGCTCCAGATCGGCTAGCCGACTTGTGTATACTTGACTCATCATCTTTTCTTTCTTTCGTTTCTTTTTTACTTATGTACTCTTCTTTTTTTCTCGTGTTCTTGTTACTTTCACTTTCTCTCTCTCTCGTTCTCTTTCTCTCTCACATGTTAGTGGGGAAAGTCTCTCTATTGAGCTTCGTCTGCCATTTCCTGTGTTGCTTAGAATGCACACTGAAAGGGAAGTGAGTGCGAAAGCAAACAAGTTGAAAATAGTTTTTTTTCTTGCTTACAGTCACAGTTTCATTTTGTACGTACACTCTTCTTGCAATGATATCGTAAGGATTCGTCGGGAAAAGTGTTACTTAGTTAGACAGAGTCAGTGGAATGAAAGAATAACTCTAGGCATTATACGCACAGTAGGAAAATATAAAAAAAATGATTATTGTTCTCCTGGAGAAAGTAGCTTTTGAGCTATGAGCCGATGAGTATTTCGATGTTTCCCCTAAAAAAATCACATTTCTCCCTCGCTTACAAAGACAAAGAAAGCTGTCTCTTTCTCTTTTTCTCTCTCTCTCTCTCTCTATTGCTTCGTCAAACGAAATTTTGAGTAAATTTTGCCAATTTACAAATTCAAAAGTTCTCTCTCGTTGATACATTGGAATGTCATATATTATGTAGTGCAAACACAAGCACTGCAATTACAATCTATAGCAAATTCCTCTGTTTTAGAAACAAATTATCAAAGACGAATTTCTAAAGATATATATGTTTAAAAGAATTCGCACACAGCAAACAAAAAAATAAATGCTTAACTTTTTTTTTAATACAACAGCAAGTTGAATGTTTATGCTAGTAAAATGAAAATCTTGGCATCCTCTCAAAATGAAAGATATAGGCAATCTCTACCTCTACATCTAAACCTAAACTATTCCTCCTTCCACTTATTTATGCACGCTCTCAAATAATTGAATTTTTGCAAAGAATGAAGCGTTTCGTGACACATAATAATAATGACACGTGGAAAATCCCCCAAAAAAACCTTCCATCATAAAACAAAACAAGGAACATTTCAATCAGTCAATCCTCAATGAAGATGAAAGAATATCTTTTCTACATACAACAATATACCAATGCAAAAAAGAACACCACATTTCATGTACCCTCACACACATCTCACAACACAACATAACACAACATCAAACAAAACAACTCGAAGACAACAAACAAACAAACAAACGTTTTCTTTTAAATCTCAATCAGACATATCGTTTGTTTTTTGTTTGGTCTAGTTTTATTCAAATTCAGTTTGCAGCATTTTTGTTTTATAAAAAACAAAAACAGTTTTATTTTGCTATTTGAACTAAAAATTTGCTGCCTAAAACACATGTTTTTTTTCTTATGATTAGTTTTTGTGTAATGTTTTCGTTTTTTTGTTTTTTTGTTTTTTTAATTTGAATTTGCAGAATGAATCTGATGAATGGGAGTTTTGAAAAAACGACATTGACTATTTTGACTATTTCGAATCGAATGTTATTGAGTGAAAGTTGAGAGATTGAAAACAATTGACAGGAAATTATTACTTACTCAAAATATGAAGTGAAAATTGTGTGTAAGCCTTACACTGTAAGGAAGCGTGTCCAATTAGTGCCTTCTAATGTTATTTTAGTACATACGTTTGGTGTGTGTCGACTATATGCATACTATTTATGTATATAGATTCCAGAAAATCGGTTTGACTTTTCTAAAAAATGATTAAAAATACATAAATGGCCAACTCGAGAATCTATATCCACTTGCAAGATTAGGTTTTTTCTTTTATCTTTATCACAATAAAATATAGCAACTAATTCCCCGCCCACAGTTCTATATAAATCTTTTCAACAAGGAATTCTTATTACGAATATAAAGGGAAATTAAAACGAATGTTTCCGATTTTTTCCATTTGATTCTCTTCCGTTCAATTCGATTTTACTCTGACTTTTTTTGCAATTATTATTCTTGTACATAATTGCAGTTGAAATCACTAGACAAAGTTGAGACGCGTTTGTGCACGAGCACGCTGCATATTTAACTTATTTAGCATATAGCCAATTTTATTTATTTATTTGCATCGCGCCTTGATCTTGGCATTTATAGTAATTAAAAGATAGTTTTTTGTTCAGTTTTTGTTACTAAATTTTCTGGAAAAAAATATTATAGATATTAGATGAGCATTTTTTTTGTAGCACGTATAGGTAAACTGTAATATATTTTCTTTGACACACCATTTCAAAATCTTTGCAATATATATATATACGCATTGTGTAATCCGTCCAGTTTTTATTGCTATGTACTTGTACAAGTAGTTTATTTTTGGGAAGAAGATAATCAGAGAATAATTACTATATTTACTATGATTATTATTATTTCAAACATTTGTACTGTCAATAATTAAAATTGTAAGTTTTAATTGATTGTTAGTTCAGTGCAGTGCCAGTTGCAGTTCTATTTATATATATATACTGCTGTCAATGCAAATAATTGACTATTTATTCATATTCTAGACTTATTTTTATATATTACATTTATATTTTTATGTACACGTATGTCTTTTCTATATTTACAAATTGAAATTAATATGGCTCTCATTTGAATTTTGAATTTTGAATTTTAAAATTCCAATATTTTTTTTTGTGTTTATATACATTTGTGACTTGTTTGAAATCAGTATAGTTTTGTTTTTCTTGTCATGATGATGATGATGATGAAAAATGCATTATCATTATAATTATTAATTATTATTGAATGTAACTTTAAGATTTATAATGCACAAATTGATTTTTTGTCATTCCTTTGATTATTATATTTTCAGTTTCTCAACATGGCATCAGTTTTCATGCGGATTTTCAATTTAATATGTATGATGCTATTGATTGGGCATTGGTCTGGTTGCCTCCAATTCCTCGTCCCGATGTTACAGGGCTTTCCATCGGATTCATGGGTAAGTACCTAGTTAAATTAAATACGTACAATACAATTAAATACGTACAATACAATTAAATACGTACAATACAATATGTTTACTACAGGATATTGCAGATATAATTCATTAATATTGTTTTATTTATGTATAGGTGGCTATTAACGAACTCACGGTGAGTATTCATTTTATTTTACGATATTCCCAAAATAAAATCAGTTTGAAACGGTCCAAATCATGTTTAGTTCAATCTATGTAAACGGATTTTCAGTACATTTTTTTCATGTATTCGAGATTTGAGTGTATCATATAATAATGCATATGGGGCAAGAGAAAAATCCTTGTCTGACAAATCAGTTGAAAAGAAAGAAACTGGATTCAGACACAAAAGTTCTATAGAAATCTATGGAGCGCCTTAAATACAGCGTTTTTTTTTTAGACAGTTGCAAATTTCAAAACGCCTGATTTTCGTATTTGTATGCTGAAGGAGTTTTCTGAAAATCATTTTCAATGCTCGTCAGGGATTGTCTTTTTTTTTCCTACTGTCCTTGCATCTTGCATATCAACGAAAAAAGGAAAACATCCGAGAATATCTGTATATATATGCTTTGTTACATAGACCGAATCCTTTCCCTTTAGTTTTATCGTATACCTCAATAGTTTGACAATATGCTTTCTTTCAAAGTTCTTTAATTTCCAAACGAATACACTGTCTTTAAATTCTATGTAAAGATAAGTTTTTTTTTTAAAAAAAAGTTGAAGATGCTCTTCACTCTTCTCTCATTTTCCACGAAGAGATTTCAGTAATTTGAAATGTAAAATGTAAATGAATGAGTTGGCGTTGGCTTTTTTCAGATCTCAATTACAGCAGACATCCCTTGAGAAACAATAACAAACAAAATTCAACAAAAGATGCAAATGTATATCGTACATGAAAAGTTAAAAAGGGAAATCCTGAATTCTTTTACTTTGCACCAGAAAACCAGAATTAATTGGCTAACTGACTCATTTCAGAGCTCCAACCAAGTCTTTAAAACTTACAGTGTCCAAGTTTACTTTCTCTCGTGTTTTTTTTCCGTGGAATTCATTTTAAAATCCAAAGCACGAGTTGAATTCTGAGTTGGAACAAAGTACATACACAATACACAACTACACACACACACAATCCTTTTTCTCAGAGTTTGTGTACGCACACATACATATGTGAAATTGAAACTGGAGTAGAAATTTGGTCAAGTATATATGCAGAAAAGATGGAACAATAAAGAAAAAGGAGAGGACTCGAGTATGTAGCATTATTATATTTTGACTAGGACATTTCGAGAGTTTGTACCCTCTCTCTCTCTCTCTGTACAATCTAAATCCCAGAGTCTATACATCTACATATTTACTTCTTGAGTTCAAGCTAGAGTTATGTATTTGTACATTGTATAGATACATTTATCAAGGCTATATACATGCACAGTACACACAAAGGAGTTCCCCTTGACAGCCACTAGACCAAAAAAGGATGACATGAAGGGAGTGAGAGTGGATCGGCACGACAAGTCCACAAGAGCCCTCTAAATGTTACGCCTACATGAACAGTAGACTTGGAGTGACTCGAAAACTCGAAGACTCACAATTTATATCCTATCGTATATATAGTACATCTAGATACAAATAAAATAGTTTTCTAATACGAACCTAATAGATTGGATTTATGGAAAAGACATTTCCCTATTCTTCTTCGTCCATCTCCATACTCCATACACGTCCCTTACATATTATTTCCTTCCACACTTTTATTGGCTGTTTCCCCAGTTTACATTTAACCATTTTTTTTATAAATATATGGAATCGAATGTGATTGTGATCACTTTTTATTTGACCCGAATCAATTGCGCAAATGAACGCAATCCTATACCTGTTGTAAGAAAAACTGACGCACTGTTTCATTTTAAAAGAGAGAGTTAATGAGTTAAGTGCCCTTTGAAAACGACACAAGATACATGAAGGAAACAAAATATGATATGACAACTGTCCAGCGTAGAAAACTATGTATAGTACATATAGCATAGCATAACATAACATTCCTCGTTTGTTTTTGGATATTTAATATATTTGAGTGTGACGTTTACAAAGCGATTGCCATTTATAACAAAAACAAATGTATAGGAAAACGCAAGCCGTGCTCTCACTTTTGCTTCTAGCATTCGTTTCCGTGATTAAACGTTTCAATATCACATCTCTTGTTCTCTTTGCTTTGCAAGTCAATGCCGATAAATTTAAGTATTCCTCCGAGAGCACAGCAGTTTCATAATCTGTCAAGAAAAAATACATATCGTATATCGTGCGTAATTTCTCAAGTCTGTATACTTTTAATTTAAGGTGCATCTCACTTTTTTAATGATAATAAAAGTGTCATTCGTAAATGGCCATTTATGTATGTAAATCATTTTTAATGGGAAACTAGGTAGAATTTTAAGTGCATGAGGAATATATAATATAATGATATTGAATATTGTTTTGACAGGATGCCTTTTGGTTGGAGCAATACTCATGGGCGCTGTTCAAAGCCATGTCGCACATGTTATGCATTGGTTATGGCCGGTTTCCACCTCAGTCAATCACAGACATGTGGCTGACGATGCTCTCCATGATCTCTGGAGCCACTTGCTACGCTCTATTTCTTGGACATGCTACTAATCTCATTCAAAGTCTCGACTCTTCCAGAAGACAATACCGAGAAAAGGTAACTTCACTCAATTGCTATACATTTTCTTTCTACTTTTGATTGAAAGTTTTTGAACCCAGGGGAAAGTTGTGTGCACTTTCACCTTGAATCCATTACAACTGTATGTAGGTATTTACTTCTTTTTTTTTGTCCTTTAATTTGAATAATGCAATGTAATAACTTTAATTGTACCAATATAGTTGAAACAAGTTGAGGAGTACATGGCATATCGAAAACTTCCAAGAAATATGAGAGCACGCATTACCGAATATTTCGAGCATCGCTACCAAGGAAAGTTCTTTGATGAAGACGCTATTCTTGGTGAATTGTCTGAAAAATTACGGGAGGTAAGATTTTTTTTTTGTTTTGTTTTTTGAATAATTTTAAACTAAATATTTCAACATCTTTTACAATTTTGATTGAATTTTTGGACTCACATTATAAAATTACTAGTGCAAATAAAAAATAAGAAAAATGATGATGACGCGTGAAGAATGTGAATGCATGAATGTATAGAGAATGAAAGAGGTATTGAGTTGAAAACATGCGAAAAAGTGAGTGATTGGACGGACATGTGTCCGAAAATGGATGGATGTTCGATTTGCTAACCTGTAATGTACATGTACATTCGTACCTACATACATGAGACGACTAAAGAAACATTAAGGAAAGAATTGCATGTCTAAATCGATTCATGCAAAACCGTTGGATTATTGATTCTAGGATGTAATCAACTATAATTGTCGATCGCTCGTGGCTTCTGTGCCATTCTTTGCTCATGCCGACCCAGATTTTGTCTCAGAAGTGGTTACAAAGCTCCATTACGAGGTCTTCCAACCAGGTACAGCAACCTTTGAGTATATTTCACTTTCCCTATATATATACCAATATACCTATCTATCATCATCATTCTCTCTATATATACATTTTATTGTGCACATACATACACACACACACACACACACACACATATATATATATACATATATATCATTATTTATATATCTGGAAATTAAGAATACAGCCCCTTCCTCATATCACAAGTATTTATAACTCTCTTTCCGCTAAAGATAACAGTGTCGATATCTTAATATCTCGAGCCTTTTAAATGCCTCAAAAAGACTGATATAAACCTATTATTACTTCGTACATATGTACACATTTCTCTGTTACATGATATATAACATAGCTTATAATAAAAACAGCAGAGTAGTGAAAAGCAATTTTCATGTTTTTTTTGTGACATCGATAAATGAAATGTATACAACGAGGGAAGAGTTTCTTCTTCTGAGTCTAATATACGTGTAGTATATACTACTGAATATATTTGTGAATATGTAGGTATATACACGTGCTGATGTCATGTGTGATGGAGGAGAGTGGAAAGTTTTTGGGATAGGAAATACATGTAGCATTTTGTTCAATGCAGTGTGTGTGTGTGTGCGTGTGTGTGGGCTGGTGCTAAATACATAAAGCTAAGGGATACGTAAGTATACGTGCTTATAGTTGACAAGGCAAGACAGACAGACAGCCACTCGCGTTCCACGACTACACACACTAATCCATCAAATAAAATCAGATTCATTGCCAGGGAAAGTCAAAGGATCATTAGTTCGGTGCTCGCTGTCCTAGCCTCCTCCTCGCTCAATAAATCTGCTATAGCGATTAGCCACGTTTTTGTTTACCTACTTTCTCTTCCCTCATCATCCTTTTCTCATGGTCTCCGTCTCAATCTTTCCTTTCACTCACCAAATCTCCTTTTCAGCAGCTGTGAACTCTTTTGCCTACATCATGTACGTATATAGTATATATTTATATATGTAATCAAACAACAACTCAACTCGAGTCTAATAATAAAATTATAAATTCCAGTCAAAATTTTAAAAATATATATGTACTTTTCCTCCCTGTTAACCCTGACAGGATTAAACATACATAATAATGAATGCTCAAAAACAATTCTTCAAGTCTGCTCAGAAATTCATAAAGTTTTGGGGAAGAGAGAGAGAGAGAGAGAGAGAGAGTGCAATTCCTACAATAAGTTTGTACAATTGTGTAGGAATGAAACGATGATGTTTGTTTGTGATGTGTTGCAGGTGACATAATAATTAAGGAAGGGACAATTGGAACAAAGATGTACTTTATCCAAGAGGGTATCGTGGACATTGTGATGGCGTCAGGAGATGTTGCCACTTCTTTATCAGACGGGTCGTACTTTGGTGAAATCTGCCTTCTCACTAATGCAAGGCAAGTTTATTAAACTATATACGAGAGCTCTGGGAAGGATGAAGAAGAGGAGAATGAAGAGAAATGGAGGAGGAAAATATCGTAGTGTTATGTTAAAGGGACTCACGACTCGACTGGTTTGTACGGATAACCGTGTAATGAGTCGTTTTCTCTTGACTGCACTGAAATTTACGATGCTTTTTTTATGATTGTGTAGCGTGTGAGTATAAATCTTCTCAAATGTCTTCTTACTTGTATATTATTTCTCGGTGTGTGTGTGTGTATGTATTTTCAGGAGAGTCGCCAGCGTGAGAGCTGAAACGTACTGCAACCTATTCTCACTAAGTGTGGAGCATTTCAACACGGTGCTTGACCAATATCCACTTATGAGACGGACCATGGAGTCCGTCGCTGCTGAGAGGTCGAATATTTCATTATATTCTTTTCCCATTTACCTTTACGAACATTATTATCTCATCCGATTTGACAGTATGAAAAATTATCTATATTATTTCACTGCATCACCGTCACATTATATATAAATTGTATGAAAAATATCAAAGTTGTTTGAGAGTCTATGTATATGTATCGTACAACATTTTTCACTCAACGTTTCTTTTACTACTGGAAAAAAAGTAAAAGAAATGATTACCTGTAAGTTTTGAAAATGTTTTCAATTTCTTTACTTTTAACACCTTTTTTCCAAAGTAATGTTTCCTATATACTTTTCTGCTCAATCCTTTTATATCGTCCTTTGAGTATTTTCTGTATATGTAACAGTAACAAGTCAAAATGTGATGCAGGGAAAGGAAGTCAGTATTTCAATTATCGTTATTACTTGATCGTGACCTTCATGTGATAATTTTGATTTAGTACAGAATTTTCTATACATATATTTCTATTTTTGTATAGAGAAATTCAGAAATTTAATCCGTCTTCATTTTTTTTAAACTATACTAATTTACAGACTGAATAAAATTGGAAAGAATCCAAACCTTGTAGCTGCTCGGGATGATCAATCGGTTTCAGCGATTGTGACTGCCCTTTCAGAACAGGCAGATCATGAAGACGATGACGTCGACATGGAAGAGGATATGCCTAGCAATAAAGGTAAAGATAAGGACAAGTGTGACATGAGAGAATTGACTAAAGCGCTTGCCAAAGTCAACTTGCCACGACCAAAGTCTGAAAACTGTTTCCTTGCCTCTCTTGAAGCCCTTAATCAACAGCAAAAAGAACAAATTCAAGCACAACAGCAAATACAACAACAACAGCAGCAGCAGTATCAACAACAACTACTACAACAACAACAGTATCAACAACAACAACAGCAACAACAACAGCATCAGCAAGAAGAAGAAGTTGTACAGCAGCACTCCACCCCGCCGTCATCATCCACATCATCATCCTCAACAGTAAAAAAGCAGCAACAAAAGCCTCCGTTACAAAAACAAGCAAGTCAAAGTTCATCACCAAGAATTTTTGGTAAATTAAAATCAAGTACTCCTGCTGCAGTGACGACGACGACGACGACGACGACGACAACAACGACGGTACTGGAGCCGCCTACACAAACTCCTCCTGCCTATTCTGTTGTGACTAATACTTCAGTTTCTTCCAAACCCAACAATGGTTCAACCTCAACTCCTACAACCACTTTGGTTCAGGGTCAACCACTGCCTCAAACACCTCCTGTGACTGTCAAAGAGCCTTCTAAACTACCATCATCTTTTTCTTCTTCTATACCACCTCCTTCATTAGTACCAAATCTCCCTTATTCTCAATCATCGCAACCACCACCACCTCCTCCTCCTCATTATCAACAACAACAACAACAGCAACATCCTCTTGCAACTCCTCCAATCCCAACTACAACAATACCCGCACCAACTTCCACTCCAATTATTCATCCTAGTATGACAACAACAACGACTGTGAATGTGGTTCAAACAAAACCATCTTCACAGCAACAACCACCATTAAATATCTCAGCGACAACAGGGACTGGACCGATTATGACTACAAGTTCAATTCCTGGAGTCTCATCTACATTCTCTTGTTATCCCTCAGCAACATCATCAAAACCAATAATTAGTACAATTCCAACAACTTGTAGACCAGACAGTAGTAGCATTACAATGACTGCCCCCACAAGATCTAAATTACCAAGTACCAGTACAACAATCCATTCAATGCCATCAACCCCCTCCCCCAGTTCTGTAATAACTAGTTCTAAAATTATTAATCCAATCATCACCGTTGTGACTGCCACGCCGACACTATTAAAAACTGTTAGTCCGACAACGACCACCGTTGTGACAACCTCAACGACCCCTTCAAAATCATCTAATACCCATCATGACTCGACATCCTCATCATCGTCCAGTTCTCCGTATTATCATTAATAAAACAAACTATAAATAACGTTATAATTATTATATACTTATAATTATTATTATCATTACTACTTGTGGAACACCACTACTTTTTATTTTTATTTTTTACATACAACCGCGAGTATTTAGGAAACGAAACGAAACTACTGAAAAATAAAAGAAAAACAAGGGAAACTTTTTTTTGAGCAGAGGGAGAGAAAAAAAAGCAATCAAGAAATGAATCAAATAATACTTTTAAAACAATGGGATTACAACAAGAACAACACGAATGATATACATTATGTATTATATTTAACTTAATTATAATACTATATTAAATATTTAGACTACATTATAAATTATGACATACGTTATTATGTAGATTATTAATATATAATATATATATACATAAAATATGATACAAATTACTGATGGATAGATAGATAATATATAAATACTTATATTAGAGGGTATGTATATTATATTGAGAAACAGTTGCCACACCTTTAACCTTTAACAAGAGTTATAAATTACACGTATGATATATACTTAAATATACTACATATTTAATAACAATACGTTAGGATATAAGTATATATATATACTACACAAAAGTGAAGCCTTTTCCTTCAAGCAATAGTTTTCGTGGAAAAAAAAACATTTTTATGACGATTAACACGGGTGGATTATTATCCGTGTACAAGAAACATTACATTTGTACGAAAAAAAAATAACAAAAAGTATTAGGTATAATAAAAAAAATCACGTACCTTATTATTGTCCTTATTAGTACAGAATATACAGAAGCAAAAGGTTGAAATTGTGTGTGAAAGCATCTCGTCTCCATCATATATATATATACTACATTATGAAGAATATAAGTATTTATAAACAAAAAACAAAACTGAAACATTAAAATAATTATATAGTAAAACAAACTGAAGAATTGCCAGTGACTGCACAAAGCACATCTGTCTTTTTTCAAGTGCACGAAAAAAACAAAACTTTACTATATAGAAAATACTAAATCATCGTCTAATAAACAATAAACTTGAAATAAAAAATAGTAATTAGTAAATTATTCAAAGGCTGGATCGAAAATATTCATCATTACATAAATAATGTACATTATGTATAATATATATAACAATATATACATTGGAATTCGATGAACAAAAGTACATGCAGTGAGAGATAGCGAAAGATAAAATATATATGTATGTCATAATAAAATAATGTAACATATATACGCAATTATAGAAAGCTGGTCTAAATCTCGTATATAAATCATATATATAGAAGATGATTAGTATAAAAACTATATGAAAAACAATGAAATAATATAATAATAATAGAAGATTGAAGATTATTAAACATACTATAAAAACTACCAAATACAGTGAAAATAAACAAACGTGATCACCATTCCTTATAGTCAGTATATATAAATAAGATCCTTTCGCCAGCCACCACGCAATTCAACTAAAAATACTAATCATGACATATATATATATACAGATTATGATGATCCAACGTCAATTTATAATATTATATAGTTAAATATGTTATGAAATTATCTAGATAATATGTTAAATACATCTAAAAAATATATATATATAATATTGGGTGAATCTATGAGAGAATTTGAAACAAAAAAATTCGTGAATGTGAAAATCCATCCAACAAAAAAAATAACCGTTTCTAATAGTCATATTAAAATGAAGAAGAAAAAGAAAATTTTGTAGAACTCACTCTCACCTTTAGTTAATAAGCAATACTGTCTGTCGTCTGTCCGATGTCCGACCTACAGATATATATATATATATATATTATATAAATATATACCAAAATTTTAAATAAGCATTTTCAGTAATGGTTCAAGTTTGAAAAAGAAAGCATAATAATTAATAATAATAATTAAAATTGTGAAATTTCATACCAGATACTTACAAGACAGAGAAATCCCTCGAAAAAGATATATAAAATATTATTAAATAGATATAAAATTATATGCTTAACTTGACGAGAAACAAGATACTTGAAAAAGAAATGTGAATTCCATTGTATATAAAAAAAAGAGTAAATCAAACTAATTTAGGTACCAACTAAATTAAAAATATATATATATTATTGAGAAAAAAAAGTATAAATATATGAAATAACTAAAAATAAAAAAACGAACGGTTAAAACTTCTTCGTAAAAGCGTCACCTGTGATTCTATAATAGATAAAACAAAGGGTCAACGACCTTTTGGCTTTGAAAAACGTTTGCAATTATTTCTTGGGTCTTTGTTCAAATTTGAAATTTCAACTGGAAAAAATTACAGAAACAAAACAAGAAAGAGTTAACTCAGTTACAATAAGGTGCTAATTTCTTTGTTCTTGTGTGTTTTATTCATTACAATATAACCAAATAAATACTTAATTCGAATATGTAGAAATATATCGATTGTGATGGATTTACGATTTACGATAGGCAGACATTAAAAAACAGCAGTACACACACGTTATACTAATAAATTGTATATTCCTGATTATTTGAACAAGGACGAAATGATTACTAGGTTATATATTTAAGCTTATTATCTTGATATGTAAATTACATAAGATTCCAAATGTTTATGTTCCTCAATTTATAATTATGAATTATACATTGATAATCCGAAGTCAGAATGAGAAACGGTATCAACCCCAAGTATTTTAAATTAATTAGCGAAACCACATGTAATGTAATTGTATAGAACAGGTAAAACCAAATTTAAGTATTGATTCAACGACTATATAGTTTCCTATATATGTAATATATCTTAACATCAAACTAATCATATATATATGTGACAGACAAAGGTGCGAATATATGCGATGGTGCTCAACCCGAATCCTTTTCAAATGAAAAAAAAAACCATGTATGATAATAGTAATAATGATATTTAAAAAAAAAATGTACGATGATGATTAAGTAATAAGAGACATGTTATTATTCTATTGTTACAATGTATTATTATTATACTGAACGCATTATCGACCCAAATTCCATATGTATTATTATATTATATTATTCTTAAAACGCTGTATAGTATTATATTGTCGATTGTTGTATATTACATCATGTATACCTTAATCTATTATACCCTATTTACTTAAATACCAAAACAAAAAGAGTCTATATATAAACCTATAAAAAAAATGTGTACCAGGTATATATACAAAATTCCTATAGCTAAAATATATAGTCTCGTTAATAATTTGTAATTCATTATTTATTTGAAGAAAACAAAAATGTATTATACTTACGACTGTTCATGTTATTTATGTCAGTATGTCTCATATGGGCACCGGATGCCGAATGATTTAATACAACCATTAATTATTATTATTATTCTTTACATCTATATAATTATTGAAGATATAATGTATAAATATATAATATATATATTATATCAAAAATAAAAACCCGAACGCTTAAAATATCCAAATGTCTTGATTTTGTTTGTTTTTCTTGTCAATTTGAATTTTGAAGTCATATATATATGCATTCTCTCATTTGCAATTTTGCATCTTATTATAGAATGAGAAACTATGTATATACATGTACCGACACTTTTTCTGAGGAAATAACTGTCAAGTGCTTGAAAAACGATCCCGTTCAATATACAAACTTAAGGGGAAATACGCAAAAAAAAAGTAACAAAGAGATGAAGCTATAGGATTTTGAAGTTCACTAACTGTCGTGGAAATAAATTGTACGGGACACAATTTCTCAATAGCGAAACAAAATCAAAGTAGGTCAAATGATGTATTTAAACTTGAACCTGTGTGAACTTTGATGCTTGGGTGTCTTTTGCTGGAGAGAGCTGCATGTGGAAAGGCATCACGATGAGAATTCCACAGTTATATATAAAGGTACTCGTTTTCTGTTAACTAACGGTGTCAATGGTTTGACTTGTATGTACTTACATCCGCATTCTAATTCCACAGGGGCCTCCATGAAGCTTCTTGACCATACCTATATAAAAGCACTCACTTTGCAATGAATCCTATTTAGAATAATTTCAGTCTCTATCAAATAAAGATAATCGTTCAATGTGTGTGAGGAGTTTGAGTGAGTTTTTTTTCAGTTTTCAGTATAGAAAAATAACAAGTGTGTTCCCAAGGAAGTGGAATTTCATCTTCCATTCATTTATTTCTTACGTTGGAGCTTTAACCTTTTTTTAAGCAATATGTTTTTAAAGTGTAGTTCCCTCCTTGTCATTTTAGTCGTTTTTGAGGTGAGTAGTACTGTTTTAGCTGCTGAAATCAAAGAGCAAAAACCATCCCGTTTAAAAAAACATTCCTCACCAGGTAAAAAACATCCAAATCAATTATATATGTACTGTACCCATATGTTCGGGGAAATTTATAATGTCGTTCGGATGATGTTTACGCATACATTTGCGCATTTGTAATTTCTTTTCACTGTGTTTTCTTTTCATTTTTGGACTTTGTAATTAAAGATAGGAAATTGACGAGGAATGAGAGGGATTTGAAGGGGACTGGAATTCCAGGCAAAGAAGTGGAAATGCATCAACTGTGTAAGGAATTGTGTGAGTCCAAGGAAGACACTGAATGCAAAATTACAATCCAGTACAAGAAATATGATTCTGAGGAGAAAACTTGTACTTGTGTGGATAAGAGCGGCATGACTATGACGAGTAAGAACATTTCAGACTCTTATAATTAAACTTTTTTTTCATATACATTTCCTTGACCTTTCCAGATATTTCCACATGTATTTCTGTAAATGCAGAATCGTGTACTAAAAACTCTCTTTTACTATGGTTTAATTTGCCGTGTGTGAATATAGGTAAACTGTACAAAGCTGGACCCTCTAAATCCTCATCTCAAGATCGTAATGATGTAAAGCCCAAAAGAAAAGTATCGAAAAAATTCCTGGGAAGAACTAAACGGCAAATGATTTCTGAAAGCATGACGGATGATGGTGATCATGTAGTTGGGATGTCCGTCAGTCCTCCACGTAGGACTAGACGTCCTCAGTATTTTGGAGGAAATCATGGACATCAGGGACATGGTCTACATGGTCCATACGGTTCACATGGTCCACAAGTCATCCCGATGGCTGATTGTAGCCCCTTTACCTGTGTCAGTGAATGTCCATATGGTTGCGATAGTCTTTGTCGACAAACTCGTGAATGTTTCTGCTCTTGCCCCGAGGACCTCGAATACCATTACGACTACGATAATGAATATCCTTGGTCATCCCTCTTTGGTTGAATATGGATTTAAATTAATTTTATACACAGATATACATGCAGGCTGTTCTGTACATTTAATTTTGATTCTATAATTACTCTTGGTTTTGAACACATATGTGGATTTTTTCACTATATGGACTTTTATTTAATTTAATTGTTGTAAATATTTGTACAAAAAAAAAAATCTGTAGTGTAATTTTATACATTGTATATATGACAAAGAGATATTAAATTGAAAATATTGAAAGTACTGCGAGGACAATCACAAGTAACAAGTTAGTAGAGGCACCGACTTTATTTGCATTGGATTTGGAATTGGGCTTTTTATTGTCAAGTTTGCATTCTTCCTCCCAATTAGTTGGAATCAAGTCTTTAGTCAGATTTTTAAATTCATCAAGACTACATGGAAGTCCACAGTTTGGTACTTGCAAAACATATGGGTCCTTGGACGTGTCATTTCGGAACCAAAACTATACATATATGGAAGACAACACGAGAAAATGAACAAAGTCATACCATTTTACGTGCATATAGTCTATTCCTATTCTATATATAGGACTCACCTCCACATAATGTTGATGGGTTTGAGGGTTTTTATGAAGCTCTATGATGAGAGAACTTGCAAAGGGTGGTAATCCATTCTCTACATTCGGTTCAAACATATTGAGCGTGGCTAAAAATGAGCAAATGGTTCGATCATGTGCACTAAAAAGTATCATCTTCTTATTCCCTTTCTGATTTAAACTATTTGTCTCCATATTTTGTATTATGTGCTGGATTAAAGGTCCAGAAACGAGTCGTTTCTTCTCTATAGTGGAAACTTCATCCAATATAAACTTTCCCTTTACGTTTGTGAATTCTGGGTTTTTAAAAAGGGGAATTGTCCAATCAGGTAAAATCCTATTTTGTGATTTCTATATAGGTACAATAAATCAAATAATCAAAATCAAATGAAATTATTGTGATGTGAATGCAAAATTTCCCAACGACCTACACATGTTTACACTGTTCACATCTACTTATGCTTAAATGAGCCATGTATTTTTCTTACTTGAACAATCAAGGAATCCTGGATGTCTACAAAGCGAATCACTCTTTGTACAATGGTGGAATTTGGACTAGTCAAAATGTCCTCGTGACTATGATTCCGCATGTAGATCAACAGTTCACTTGTGGGTAACACGAGATTTTGCCAGTATTCACCCAAATTGAAAATGTCCTGAAATTGTTTTTCTTTCTTTGGACAGGATTCACTCATTTTCAACATCTACAGAATAGAAAGATTTAAATTCTATTAATGCAATCGAATTTTTGTATGCGTATGCACACAGTAAAATTAGAAAGTGAAAATTACTCGATCATTTTGACTGAGAATAGTTCGAATGGGGATGGGCTCAAAATTGAATTCTAAATCTAAATCCCACGTGGCTTTCCGATGAAATGTCTTGTAGAAACCCAACATGGCCGTGACAGCACTCTTAATCGTCCTCTCCGAGTCAGAACTGAGAATGTAAATCTCACTCCCATTATATTTCTTGCTAATGAAGCCATCATATCGGCGGCGGAAGTACAGACCCAAGTCAAACTCCTGCCTCTTCCCTTTCTATATAGCAAACTCAAATACAACATCTATGATTGTTGTGTACAATTTCCATATAAGAAAAATTAAAATGACACAAAAAAATTACATGTATTACATCTGTGAGTGCTCCCCATTCCACATTTTCATTTTGATAAGGATCTGAAGCATAGCCTCTCAGGGGCTGTCTTTCTCCATGACGAAAAATCTGCAATATTATGTCAAAGGAACATGAAAATATATAATGCGATTTCGTATTTTAAATAATTTCACTTTATCACATATGAATTGAACAATGAAAAATCCCACTCACAATCTGAACTTGCTCCAATGTCTCTAAATTTGCTTTTATCTCAAAGCATCCAACTTGACTTCCCAGAACAATGGAGCAAAACAAAAGGATGTAATGTAATAACATTACAATATTGAATATTGTCAGAGGTAAAAAAAGTTTCTTGAAAAAAAAACTATTTGAAATGTACACGTGAAACTCAATTCCAAAATTTTAATTCCAATGTGTAACTGAAACTAATGCAGACAAAGTCTGTAAAATAGACGACTGTGATAAAAGACATGAAAAAAACTAAAAAACTACTTACCTATATGCTAAAACCTCCTTAAAGATATGAATTCTTATTAGAATTACTTGACACGATTCGATCCACACACGTCATCAAATCTTGTCATTCATTCCCGTGTGTTGTCTTATTCGATAATCTGGAATGTACATTAAAGAGAATGTGTACTACACATTTTGTAACTTGGCACGTTTTCCCCTATATTTCTAAACGATATATACAAGGACTCAAAAATCAGCGTCGAGAGGCTCAATCAGAAGCAGACACGAAGGTCAAGATTGGTTACTTAAATGAAAAAATAGCATATTGATATGACATTTTATGGGTTGAGTTCCGTTTAATTTGTGAATTTTAAACACTACAGAGCAGACATTAGCCGATATTTGTACTGTGTACATGATTATGATTTCATGTGAACTTTGTTTCAGTATTTATTCCATATGTTTCTATGTGTACAGTTACAGACATTTAATTTGTACTTAAAACCATATAAGAAGTGAGTAAGTGAATAAAAAATGACTAATCCTCAAATAACTGACAACCCAAAGACTGTTTTTTTTTCTTTTCAGTGTCTTCATTGAGTAAATAATACAGGCTGTTATTGTTCCTCGAGTAATACTCTTCATGTCCACAGAGACGAATGGCCTCCCGAATGATTGGAGTGAAAGGACCGATAAAGTGTTTGAAGTAGTCAGCCAATCTGTGGAAAGGTTTCCCATCGGATAAGACTGGAGTTGTCAGAATATCGTAAATGGGACTGGTGTCCGTGAAAACATTAAATGATTCAAGTGCTCCAATGGCCACTTCAGACAGGGAAGGGAATGGAGAAAGATTACAATGAAATGGACTATGCAGCTGTGCATTGCTTGTCATGTCCCAGGCAAGAGATCGATTGAACCCCAATCGCTCAATTTCATTCAAAACTATGTGCAGGATATCAGGGGTGGGAATAGATCGGCTCATCAGCTTCCAATCTGCCGTCTTCCTCTCCACACAACGGACAATTAAAATATGATCTTCATTTGACCAAACTGGAGTGTTCAAAACGTTAACTTCATATTGCCCATGAAAACAAAGAAGAAGAATATTTTATTTTATTTTTTTAAATAAAGGTAACAAACTGCTTCATAGAATTCACCACCTACCACTTAAAACTCCAGGTGTTTTCCTCACAACTCGGGTGAAATCATAGTCTCCATTGGGTAGGATTTGAGCATGAGAAACAATTATTTTATCTCCATACCCAATCTGTGTTAAAGTTAGATCACTTAAAATAGCCCGATAACACATTTGATGAATCTCTTCTTGAGTGAATGCTGGGCGTCCGAGAAGCCTTTCCGCCGACGATCGGAACATGGACTGACTGCCAAGGGTCTTCACCAAAACACTCGGCTTGAAAGACTGAGAACATAGGGAAAACAAAACACTGAGGAAATCAAAATCTCCTATATTGCAATGAAGTTAATGATTTAATTTCAAAGCGATAAGTATAATTCTATATAGACGTACAAATTTCACATTCTGTGCTGCTGTCACATTTTTGCAAGGACCTTCGTAAACATCGGGGTCAGTATTCTTAAGTTGACCACAAATCTCTCCAATGATTCCAAGGAATAAACTCACCGTAAAAATAAACTTAAAGGCCCAAATCATTTTTCAAAAGTTGGAAGTATTATATACGAGCAAAATAAGAATTTGAAAATATATAAAACTAACGATAAATTATAAGTTGCTCGCTGCATATGGCGATGATATGCTAAGACATGACTAAGAAATATGGAGAACATTCATCTGGCAAACATTGAAAAGTGAAAATGCAGTTTATTACACAGGAAGTTCTAAATGACGGTCGTATGTGCTGACGTTATTATTTACACAAAACAGCAGGCTCTGCGGTTCTTCGGTGTTGCGTATATATAGCAAAAGCAAAAGCTAGTCGTAAATTGTATTGATTTTCAATTGAGCATGTTCAAGTGCTTTCTTTAAACTTCATCATCACTTCAGTCCAGAGCGAACAAAATCTTCAGTTGTATATGCTCAAAGGTATTTTTTCGTTGGTACTATTTTATATAAATTCTACTTCGTTTCCTTCCGGTCTACTCGTAGAACGAAGTAGGATTAAGTGCGTAGTAGCATTCCCATGGGAAGCGAAGACGTATGATATTCAAGGCTAAAAAAAAATAAGTAAATCACAATGCCCCAATTCCCTCTCTCGCGCATGTTTAGCCCATTCAAATATTCCCACTCAGTGCATTTTCATCACAGTGAAGAGTGGACGACAAATTTTTTCGGTCTTGCTAAATATCGGTTTTTTCGGGGACTTAAGGATGTCGGCAGCCGGTGAAGGACCAGAAACAACTCCGGACAACTATGTTTATAAAATAAACATTATACATTTGCATGTACATATAAATTATATAAGTACATGTATATGTACTATTGAAATACCCATATATAGGTAAAAAGTTTAAAACAATTATCAATTGTTTTTTCATTTAATTTGTTTAAATACAATACAGAGAGTCAAGCCAATGCTGTTCCTGAGGCTCCGAGACTTCAGAATGAAGTTTTATCTGGACTTTCTCAAACCATACGGACTTTATGTGATCAAGTTTCCAATCCGGTATTTTATGATGATGCTGAAGGAGAATATGAGGAGGAATTTTGACTCTCCAGGGGAGGATGGCCAAGAGTCAAATCCTTTATCCAGTTTATTGGAAAACTTTTCGGTGGACTCTCAACCTGGGTTTGCTAAATCGGATGGAGATTTTGAGAATTTGGAAATTATCCAAGAAATTTTGAATGGGACTTCACAAAAGACTGATTTTGGATTGCCCCTTTCTCACAAGCTGGCCGAGTCCTTTAACAAAATTCCTAGACAAGAAGTGGATAAAGAAGGATTGGACAAACTCAAGGATTTATTCAAAATACCCGAGAATTCTAAACTTCTTGGAGTCCCAAGATTAAATCCCGAGTTGTGGAGATATTTGCCCACTCATGTGAAGACAATTGATGGGAAATTCCAATATCTCCACCAACACATAAGTCGTGCTTTGATTTCTCAGGCAAGAGTAGCTGATGCTTTTCTAAAATTGGCAGCTGAGAAGAAATTTACAAAGGAAGAAGTGACGGATATCTTTTCTCTTCTCGTAAATGAAGCCACTTGTCTCGGGTTGGCAAGTCGGGATGTCAGCTCAAGAAGGAAGAGTTTCTTGAGACAAGCCCATCCCATTGTGGCACCATTGTGTAATAATTCAATTCCGATCACGGAAAATCTTTTTGGAGACAACTATGATTCAGATCTTAAGACTGGTATTCACAATAATTATTTATTCTTGATTGCAAATAAATTAATTGAATTTGACCTCTTTTGGTAAATTGTATATGTATATATATGTATTTATTACATTATAATTGGTATATAGCAACAGCCTCTGCTCGTCAGTATCACCCAATAATGGGTCAACCTAAGCGATATGTCAGAGGTCATCCATATAATCGCGGAGCAAGTTATTCCAATGGCTATTCTCGTTCTCAAAGTGGAAGTGCACCTCAGCAAAGAAATCTTTTTCAAGGGGGAAGTTTCTCACAAGGCTCAACTGGTTCTTTAAACGCGGGAATTACTCCGGCCGGTCCCGGGGAAGAGAGACTCGCACAAATTACCGGATCAAGAATCAAGCTTTTCAAAATCCTCGTCGAATGTAAATGTGAGTACACATTTCAAATATGCGGGACAGCTCGCTAACTATTATACCGAATGGTCTAAAATAACTAAGGACAAGTTTGTATTAAGTGTTATTAGTGGGTATAAAATAGATTTCAATGAGATCCCTACTCAACTAAATGAATTCAATTCAGTATTTTCTTTATCTGAGGAAATAATAGTAGAACGTTGTGTGAATAGGTTATTAAGTTTAGGAGCTATAGAAAAGGTAGAACCAGACCTGACTCAATTTGTTTCACGAATTTTTACGGTCCCTAAATCCGATGGCTCTCATCGGTTAGTTCTTAATTTAAAATCTTTAAATAAGTTCATTGATTACGAACTTATTAACTTATAAACTTTCAAATGGAGGATCATAAGTCTGTGTGTTTTTTGTTGTGTAAAGGTATGTACGCAGGTGTAATAGATTTACAAGGTGCATACCATTTAGTACCAGTACATACAAGTAGTAGAAAATATTTACGATTCCGTTTTAAAGGAATTCTATACGAACATACTTGTTTACCCTTTGGTTTGTCCTCGGCTCCACGAATTTTTACTAAGATCATGAAACCCATAGTGGGACATTTAAGGTCAAATGGGCATTTAATTATTATTTATATTGATGATATTTTAATAGCAGCGCCTACTGAGAGCAAATGCAAAGACAGTTTAAATACAGTTTTGAGATTATTATCAAACTTAGGTTTTTTAATAAATATTAAATCCAAGTTAGATCCTCATACTAAATTTACATATTTAGGTTTTGTTTTTAATACTCAATCCATGACTCTAGAGTTACCTATTCTTAAGAAATCAAAGATTTTAGCTTTGTGTAGTAAGATTATAAATAAAGAAGAGATTACCATACAACTACTCGCTGAGTTTATTGGGAATCTAATTGCAGCCTCCCCGGCAGTTACTTATGGTATGCTGTTCACACGACAAATAGAATTTGAGAAAGCAAGGGCTCTAGAGATACATCATAATGATTTTAGGGAAAAGTTAAAGTTGTCACATATAGCCAAAAGTGACCTCAATTGGTGGTTGACCCAGTTGCCTTTAAGTTTTAATAATATTTGTTCAGATTGGTACGATTTAGTTATACACACTAATGCTTCCATGTCAGGTTGGGGAGGATGTATGGTAGATATTAAAACTCGAGGTCATTGGGATTTGCTACAAAAAACTCTACATATTAATGAGTTAGAACTTCTAGCTGTAGAAAACGTTTTGTATTCCTTTTTGAAATATTTAAAGGGAAAGTCTTTATTAATTCGGATTGGCAGTACAGTAGCTATTGCTTATATAAATAAATTTGGAGGATGTAGGGCTCCTAATCTGCATATAATTGCAAAACGTATATATCTATGGATACTTACAAATAATATTCAAATAAAAGCGTCATATATTAATACTAAAGACAATATTATAGCAGATATGGAATCCAGAGCTGAAATAGATGATTCCGATTGGAAACTTAAGACTAATAAATTTGAGTTCATTTGTTCTTCGTTTAATTTTTTTCCGACAATTGACCTTTTTGCTACTTCTCTCACGACTCAATGTAAAGTTTTCTGCTCTTGGTTTCCAGATCCCAAGGCCTCATATGTAGACGCCTTTACCTTAGATTGGTCAAACCTGATATTTTACGCTTTTCCCCCGTTTTGTCTTATAGCAAGAGCTTTAAAAAAGTTATTAAATGAAAAAGCAACAGGTTTATTTGTTGTACCTTTTTGGCCTACACAGCCTTGGTTTCCAATTTTTACGGAGCTTTTAAAATCATATACCGTTATTTTGGAACCAGAAAGGTATTTATTAAAATCTTTTGTAACTTCTAGCC